>LR752543.1:66889-78236 GCA_902729485.2 Mus minutoides | reverse complement strand
GGGGGAGAATGCAGACCTGCCTCAGTCCCTCACTTTCAAGCACTTACAAACATCCTCAGCTCAGGCATTTGACAGGGACAGGAGAGGAATTGGAATCGTGACTGGAATTTGGGGCTACTCTACAAGCTGATGATCTTCACAGGGGGTTGTTTGTTTGTTTGTTTGTTTGTGGAGTATGTGTGGAATCAGCTCAAGCTGCCCTTTTTAACCTCCTTCTCTCTTTTTCTTAGAAATGGGTGTGAAAGGTTTAGACCCGTTTGACAGACCCTTCTGCTCTGGCCGTCTTCCCCAGGACTAAGCAAGGCCTGAGGTGAAGCAGGATCACTGTTTGCTGATCACTGTCGCCCAGCCAGCTGTGCTGAGATAGGATACAGCCAAGCCAAGCGGTGCTGTTGGGTTTTCTTGTCCACCCTCCCTCTCATCAATCAACACAGAATACTTTAGCTCAGCTCATCAATAAGAGGGAGGGGCTTCTCTCCATCAATAACCAGCTCCGTAGTACCTGGGCATCAGCTAGCTGTCTTCTTATTCACTTCAGTTCTGACAATATCTTCCTGCAAATAGCATCAGACCCCACAGACAGTCTTACCATACCATCACACTGTCTCCATTAGAGAGCCCACTCATGCACCCCATGTGTGGTATACGCTTCTAACCCTGGTTATAAATCCCATGAGCCTCCTCTTCTGGTCTAATTGGTTGCAGTGGTTCGAGGCTCAGGAAAAGACTATTTAACTACATGTTCCCATTTATTACAATAGGTGTTACCAAGGACACTGCTTGACAACCACAGGGAAACTGTATAGGATGAGGTAATGGGTTAGAAGCACAGAACTCCTATAACCCATTTCCAGCACCATCCACAAATTCTCGAAGCTCCCAGAAATCAATATTTTATTTTGTTTGTTTTGTTTTGTTTTATCTAATTATCTAGCAGGATTAAGTAGCTCACTAGTTATTGTGATCAGCCTTTATCCCTTTCTGCTTCTTAGTGGTTGAGGGGAGGGCTACACTCCACCCCTCTCTGTGTACTTTGCTCTTTTTGGTGGCCAGGCTGATTTTAAAGCTCTGTAGATGACCCCACCTAACTTATTGATATACGAAAGGCATTCTCTTTACTCTTAAGGTTTCAAGGGTTTGGGGAGATTTCTCCAGCATATATCACCTTATCAAGGCTGTTTAAGGTCCTAGAAAGACTTATTGCATGGCCCACTGTCCCTTCGGGCCAGAGGCTTTCATTCTGCATGACCCCTGCTGCATGGGTATCTTCCTCCCTTTTATGAGCAAAGCTAAATGGAGTCGCCACTAAAGGTACAGAGCTCCAGCAGCAGCCGAGACTGAGGTCATCTGGGGCCGCCTCTCACTGTGCCTGTTGTACAATAAGAACAGCATGAGGGATGAGTAACTACTATGGGAGTGAAGCTGATCTTAATGAAGTCAGACTTGGGCAGGTTTAATGGAGATCTTTGGATGCGCTGAGCCCGAGGTTCCTCCCAGTAATAAAACGCTGGCCCCACCTGCTATTTGTGGGCCCCGGACCAGTGAGAACCAAAGCAAAGGACTGTTGTGAGTGTAACAACTCAAGCTGTGGATTCAGTATCACCCCATGCCCTGTCTGCTCTTGTTGCCACACAGTAACTTTAGAGATAAAGCCCTGATTGATCAGACCCAACTTGCAAGTACGTTTGTAGATCGGAAGAAAAACAAATTTAAGAAGATAACTCCCCCAAAGACTCAAATTATAACTAAAAAAAACCTGAAACATTATTTCTAGAAGAAGTGAGTGTTGAGTTTTGAGGGGAAGAGCATACTGGTGAGGGACAGCATGGGATGTTTTGACCTGGCTTCACGGCCATTACGTGACAGATAGTCTTTAAATCTCCCTCCAGAGTCCCCACACCCATTCCTGCCCTCGTGACAGGGCTGGGATGCTTGACACTCTTCTTTGGGCACACTCTTGCTCCCATTATTAAGAGTACTCCACACTTCTAACCTCTGGGAATAATAAAATATTTTAAGACAATCTCATTTTGGATATATCCTATCGAAAGCAATCAAATGCTTTTCCCCCCAATAGACATTTCATTTTCTGTCCAAAAATGTGTCTTCACATTTTCTCTTGCTATGACAAGTGACTTGTTCTAGAACCAAGGACTTCTATGCCCCAGATTTCATCACTGGATCAGAATGAGAATGTGCAGAGTGGAGTTCAGCCCAAAGAATGTCGAAGAAAGTTAATTCAGTTCCAGGGAATTGATTACATGGTTTACCTACGTGGGCACCTAGTGGTATTTGGAAGTCTTGGGTGTGTGGGGAGATCCAAGCCTTTGCCTGCCTTTTCAGAACAAAGTTTTGCTCCAAGTTGCATTTAGTAGCCAAGTAGAAATTTGCCAATTATTTATTTGTGTGAGACCAGTGTAAGAGATGACCTTTCCAGCAAAAATAAATGTGCTCACATTCCTGCAGCTAACCTTACCAAGCCTTGCTGTTCCCAGGAACAGGAAGGTGACTGCAGTATGTGGAGTCAACAGAAGCTCACGCCAACAGTTACACATAATGAGAGATGTGTGTGAGGTCCTGGCATGGTTCTCTTGATGATACTTAGTAATCCTCAGTGTACTGCCTTTATGTGTGTGTGTATGTATCTGTATGTGGATGTATTTGTGTGTGTATGTGTGTATATCTGTGTATGCACGTGTATGTGTGTATGGATGTGTGTGCATGTGTGTATATGTTTATTTGTGTACATGTATGCATATGTCTCTGTGTGTATTTGTTTGTATATGTATGTGTGTATGCATGTGTATGTATGTACATTTATGTACACATGTGTGTATGTTTGTGTATGTATATATGTGTGTACATGTCTATATGTATGTGTGTGTCTGTGTGTGCCTGTGTCTATGTGGAAATAAAAAGTAACCAGAGGACAATCATGTATGTTGGTCCTCAACTGATANTCTCTGTGTGTATTTGTTTGTATATGTATGTGTGTATGCATGTGTATGTATGTACATTTATGTACACATGTGTGTATGTTTGTGTATGTATATATGTGTGTACATGTCTATATGTATGTGTGTGTCTGTGTGTGCCTGTGTCTATGTGGAAATAAAAAGTAACCAGAGGACAATCATGTATGTTGGTCCTCAACTGATACACACCTCTCTTTCTTTTCTTTTGAGACAGGGTCTCTCACTAGTTTAGAATTCACCAAGTAAGCTAGACTTTGAGTCCTCTTGTCTCTACCTCCTTAGTTGTTGGATTACCATTATGGCTGTGTGTGTGTGTGTGTGTGTGTGTGTGTGTGTGTGTGTGTGTGTGTTCTGGGATTCAAACTCAAGTCCTCATGCTTGAAAGGCAAGCAAGCCCTTTACTGACAGCCATTCTCCCTAGTCCCTTCCAGAACATTCTTAATCTTTATCTACCTACTATGAGGATGTTAATGCACGTGTGATGATGTTACAGTTTTCCCCCAAATAAAATTAACTTCAACAGAGGGATGATGTCAAGAATGTAAGAGCCTGGGAAACCTGGCCAGGTTAAAAAAAAAAAAAAGTATAGACAGCATGCAGGCACAGATGTTTAAAGATGGAGAGGATCCAGTAGCTGGTAGTAGCCACCTGCTCTGCACCTAGATCACTCTCTCCTATACTGGCACACTGAGTCTAGATCACCATTTCTTATGCTGGCACACTGAGCCTAGATCACTGTCACCTATGCTGTCACACTGAACCTAGATCACCATCTCCTATGCTAGCACACTGAGCCTAGATCATAATCTCCTATGCTAGCACACTGAGCCTAGATCACCACCATCTCCTATACTGGCACTTGCACTCTGAGCTCTATTTTTTTAGATTACTTTATGTGGATTTAGTTTTCAACTTGTTCAGAGCTGTTAGCCTTAACCTCTACTGACCTCTTGGGCCCTGTCCATCACTTCCTGGTCACTGGCTGTTTCTTTCAGAGGCCGTAGCCTGAGGGAATTCCTTTCCCATGATCCCCTTAGAGCTAGGATTCCTCAACCTTCCTAACCTAAACTTTGCTGTCACCCTTTAATACATGCGCACGATGTGTCAATCCCCCAACCATAATCTTACTTCTATTGATATTTCATACCTATAACCTTTCTACTATTATGAATCATACATAGATATGTATGTTTTGTGATGGTCTTAGGCGACTGACCCCTGTGACAGGGTCATTCAACAACCTCCCCACACCAGGAGTTGAGACCCACAGGTTGAGAGCCACTAGCTTGGAAGGTTTTTGTTGTCGTTCACCATTTTCTCTCCATCAGTCTGGTCGCCATGTCCTTTCAGCTGCAAACAACAACAAAACATAATGACTAGCAGCTTTGCCAGGACTCGATTCAGAACTGTTCTCGCAGTGGGAAGAACATTTTCTTCTCAGAGTCTCAGCTTTTGAATCTACAGCAGCTGCTCACAGAACCATGAGGCTGGAGGGACAGAGGGACGTCAGCCTCTCAGTCAAGCCTGTCCTTCAAGCTCACCAGTGTGAGATCCCTCTATGGAGACTCCCCTCCCCCCGCCCCCAGACAGACTCACCGCCTCTGCCAGAGCACTTACTGGACCATGTCACTCTGTCCACCTGCCTTCTTGCTGTCCTCTGGGATTACTAGAGGGCAGTCGTTACACTAGTTGATTGACAGTTGATTGACGTGTGCCAAGCCCCTGTCTAGGAACCAGGATGGAGGAAGGGGCAGGGGGAGAGAACCAGGATATGCCTCTTCCTCATATATGCCTTTGTACATCAGTGGCTGCTTATAAATCTATTGGTTAGTCACTACTGTACGACAGTTTACTCTACACACTCATTTTCTGAGGAAGCCAGGGGTATGAAAGCAAAGTCCCAAATTTGCCATCTTTTAAAGATATAAGATGTTGCTCAAAAATATGCTTCTACACTTTGGATCTCAGCCAAAAAGGCCAAGCAACAAGAACTCCTCTGCAGTCTGGGGAGATGGCTCAGTCAGTAGAGCACTCGCTGCACAAGCATGGGGACCTGACTTTGATCCCCTTTAGTCTGTGTCAGAAACCAGACTTGACAGCGAGTGCACACCTGCAGTTCCAGCATAGACAGGGAGACATCTCCAGCTCACTGGCCCGACCGTCTAGTCAAATGGGCAAGTTCTAGATTCAGTGAGAGATGTCAGTCTCACACACACACACACACACACACACACACACACACACACACACACACACACACACAAAAGGACAACGACAACAAAAGCACCTTAGTCTTCATCTTAATCTCCTCCCTTCCCTTGGTGTTATATCCTCTAAGCATCTTACTATGGTATTTTTGTTCCGCTTGTCCAAAGATTTGTGGAAATATATGTCTGAAGCCCCTTAGCCTGTTGTATTTGGAACTTCTTTCTTTAGTTTTAGGAAGGGATTAAGGCTTCTAAAAAGAGCCATGCCATTTCAAAGGAAGGTCTAGTCTCCTTGTATTTTTTGACAAAGGAATCCATCACAGGTGGGGTGTTCAAATAAAAGGAAGGGGGCTTCTCTTTTTTTCATGCAAAAAACTATTGTGCTACTGTGCAATGTATATAACTCAACACTCTTCCCGTGGTGAGCTAGCGGCATGCACACAAATGGCAAAGGTTGGACTTGACTCGGCAATGTACACAGCAGTCAGTTTCCTCCTCCTCCTCCTCCTCCTCCTCCTCCTCCTCCTCCTCCATGTTCTGAGACTCAGGAAAGGGAGACCCAAAGTAAGATAGATGGAACTCCCATTGTGATCATGTGTACAGCATTACACATAACTGCCCTNTGTTATACCCTTACCCAGTTTCCCAAACTCCCAGGAACCCCATTCCCATTCCCCCTCCAGAGGGACTGTCCTTTACAGTCCAGTGTCACTGACTGGAGCAGGTACTGAGAAGAAAAGGGTTGGCAAGAGATGCTGAAATCTTTGGTAAAAAAAAAAAAAAAAAAAAAAAAAAAACCTTTGAAAGATGGTGGGGCACTTGCAATTTCTTGGTACATTTCATTGGCTTTGAGGATCAGCAAAGACCGTGTTTTCTCTTGACCGTCCTTACTAATTCTCCTGCCTCCTTGCCCTCAATTCCCCTACATTGAGGGACCTATCGAGCCTTCATAGGACCAAGGACTTCTCCTCCCATTGATGCCTAACAAGGCCATCCTCTGCTACATATGCAGCTGGAGCCATGTACACTCCTTGGTTGGTGAGGCTAGCAATTCTCATGTTAACTTTCCTATCATATTCCCTGTATCTCGTGAGATACTGATGCTTGGTGAAGAACGGACCTTAAAGCCTACTTTAGTGTGTTTCTATTACTTGGAAACAGGTTCATGGTGACCACACAAACCTGTTTGGGTTATTCCTAGATGGCAGATGGAGAGCAAAAAAGGCTGAACAGCATGTGATGGTCCTAGAAAGTTCCTGATTGTGGTGGCTGTGTTGCAGATGTGCAGAAGGACATAAACATCTGTTTGCAAGATGGAGAGGTGAGACCTCACAGGGAAAATGGGGCTGTTTTCATTCCTGTTTCATTTCTCCTCTTTTAGGTCCATGTCACAAACGGCGGGCAGGTGGCTGCTGTACACAGCTGGGCTCCCTCTCGGCGCTGAAGCATGCCGTCCTGGGGCTGTATCTTCTGGTCTTCCTGATTCTTGTGGGTATCTTCATTTTAGCAGGTAAGAGCAGTCTTTCTCTGTCCATGACTATGGGGATGAGAGAGGAAGACTCAGAGGCACTGCTCCCATTCTCACTGTCATAAGCCCAAAGGCTGCCCTTGTTGCTATGGAAACCAAAGAGGATGGTGCTGGCTCTTCTTTCTGACTGGACATGGCTCTTCAGTAGCATTGTCTTTCTCTGTGGGATAGACTGGCAAGAGAGGCTATCAGAGTGTGGAATCTCTGAATCCAGTAGGAGAGATCTGGTTTCCCAGGGTGACTTCTGACTATTCCTGCATCTTCATGGGGTACATGCCTTATTCCAGGACTCCCCAACCTCTGGGATGTGGTGTGTACTGAGCAGGATGGGGTTTATCTTAGTTCTTTCCCTGGGGTGTCATCAAAATAGTCACATAGGACTTTGCTGCTGAGGTCAATCAGGGTTGAGGAAGCCTGCTTCCTTTGCAGCTACAAAGAGCTAGAATAGATTCTATCTCAACTAAACAGGTTCTTCCTCGATGCTTGTTTATGAGATTGGACTTTGATGGGTGTAGGGAGAGGAGCACAGCCCATAGCCAGGGCAAGGCAGGCTGGAAGATTTAGAAAGGGACCTGGAGGTGGTCCCTTTAATCCTAGCCCTGTGGAGGCAGAGCCAGGTGGATATTTGTGAGTTCAAAGCTAGCCTCTTCTACATAGTGAGTTCTAGGAGAGTCAAGGTTATATAAAGAGATATTGTCTCAAACAAAGAAAAAATAAACAAAGAAAGAGAAAAAGAAAGAAAGAGACAAGAAAGGGCTCTAACAGGAACCTGTTGACCTTCTGCTCCCAGTAGCCTGGCTCCCCACCTGCAGGTCATCCCACCATGATAGAGAGTAAAACCAGGCTCTGGTGGTCTCTTCTTGGCTATCTCTGGAGGAAGGGCCTCTTGTTTATCACCTTCTCAATGGAGATATGGCTAGTTTGACAATTGGCCAAAGAAGCTCTCTCTGTGCTAGGACTAAAACACAGGTAAATATGGGCCAGGGGATTCTCTCAAGGAGTTTCCACTCTAGAGACTGATTCAGGGTCAGGCGACTAAAGCCCAGTCAAGGCAAAATGCAGTGGGCTCTGTGCTAGGGTGTAAGTGGTGCTGGGGTGGTGCACTCTGGGAAATGGCTGTAGCATGAAGGAGGGTGGGGTTGTTTGGAGCGAGGCTGCTGACCAGGCAGAGCTGACTTGCTCAGGGTGGGGTCCTTGAGTTAACTAGAGGGCAAGACTCTGGAGGTTCAGCCCTTACAGATGACCCTTTGCAGGAAACCCCTGAGAGAGATGCCCAGGACCTCCCTCATCTTGATTCACTCTGCAGCAAGTAGGACAAGCCACTTGGGTATTGCAAGAAGATAGTTGGTGTTGCCTGTGCCCTCAGGTTTCCATAGTCAGGGTCTCAGGGGTGGTGCCTGTCTCACCAAGTACTGCACTGAGGGTGGCCAACAGCAACACAGAGAAAAACTCATGATTCATCCTGACGACCAAAGGATGGTGTCCAGCAAGGTCTACCATGGGCCAAGCCAGCCAGGAGATGATTTGAACATGTTCTTGGGCTGCTCGGTGAGAGCTTGGGATCCGGGTTTTGTGGTTTTGGCTGCCAAGACCATAACAAATTTCTGGAATGTTTGGAAAGTCTTTCAGCTCAGCATGAAAGCCATAGTGTTACAACTGCTCTGAACAGAAACTTTTAGGTGACCAAAGGGAGTTTCCAGGAGAGGAAGAGGGGAGGGAAGGGACCTGGGATGGGACTCCAGAAGCCGAGGACACGAGTAGAAGGGTACCATCTCATCTCAAGAGAAACATGGAAGGGAGGAAAGTCCTCTTCTGATATCTGAAGGGCTGCTGCCCAGAGAAGGGTAGACATATTCCCCTTGCCTTGAAGGTGGACCAACCAGCAAAAGGTGAATATGCTGGTTCATTCAGAACAGAGACACACTCTCTGAGGGCCAGTGCTGTTCAGCGTGGCATGGAGAGGCTCTTTTTCTTGGCTTAGTGGTCTGAAACGATTTATGATGATGTCCTGGAAGCTCCAGAAAAGAGGGCGGGGTGTGGTTTCCCAATCCCATGAAACTGCTGCCAGGCTTCCTTGCCTATTCAAGTTGTCCATACTTGAGCAACGTTTTTACATTATCATTGTCACCTTTGAACCTGTAGGTTTTGCTGTAATGTACTACTGCCTGTACTGGAGGAAAATTGAGCAGATTGGAATGGATTTCTTGGATCTGAGGGTGTGTCCACTGTCACCTCCCTAGGTTCTTTTCTGGATAATTACGTTGGCCTCTGGGGAATGTGTCATGAGAGAAGCCCATGGAAGTACAGACAGCCAGTGGAAGGAGAAGGGGGTACTGAGCACAGGTTCTTGAGGAGGCTCTTCCCTGTCTTGGGGAAGAAGGTTCTTTGATGGCTTAACTGAATACCTCTAAGATTTTCCTTCCTAGGAGATACCAAGATGGTGGGAAATGGAGAGGATGGTTCAGGGTGACCCCGATCTTGAAAGACTGGCAGCCTTTTAGGTTCCCACTGTAGAAGCTTCCTCTCCAGCCAGACTTGCCAATCCACAACCAACATGCTCTCCTGTATTGTAGCCCAGGCTGGACTGGACTTCACTATGTAGCCCAAGTTGGCTTCAAATTCTTAGAGTCTCAGACTCCTGAGTGCTGGGGCTATAGGCATTTATTACGATGCTCAGCTTTAACTCTTTCTTATTGTCAATAGTCGGCATCACCATCATCACCTTCAGTCATGAGAATAAAAGGGTATGAGGTGTGTATGCTGCTCAGCGTGAGTTTTAAGTCTCCCCCCACACACACAGAGACACACACAGAGAGACATACACACAGAGAGATACACACAGAGACACACACATAGTCACACACACAAACACACATAGAGACATACACCCAGATTCACAGACACACACAGACAGACACACACACACACAGACAGACACACACAGGGAGATAGACATACACAGAGACATCCATAGAGACACATACAGACATACATAGACACACAGACACACACATACATAGAGACATACATAGAGACATATACAGACACACACAAACATACACACAAACACACAGTGTAGCTTATGTTTCATAGCAAATTTATGCAGAAAGAATGTGCCATTCCTGAAGCTGGAGTTGTGGCGTCCTCAGCTTAGGGGAGATCTGGCCAACTGAACTGAACTGGGGACTTACTTTCCTATCACTTTGTTTCAAGCAAGTTGGTCCCTGAAACCTGCAGACGAGGAAGTGCAATTAGAACACCCTGCATCTGTGCTGTGGATTCTGATCACATCAATCATCTTGGAGGTCAGAGTGTGATACCATTGGTGTTTGTTAAGACAATCCTGTGACATTCCGCCCTGTGGTTGTGGCTGCTGTCAAAGACATCGCCCATTATGTTACAGAATCCTGACTCTGAGGCTAGCAGAGTTTTCCTGCCTCCTTGAAGACGGAGGTATATACATTTGTGAAGAGTGAGCTTGCTTTCTCCCCAGGAGACTGTGAATCTTAGGTCATTAAAATCACCTTTGGAGGAGACAATTAATGTGGACAGAGTCAGCTGTCACCTGTTGAACCTTGTAGGAATTTGGAAGTAATTAAAATGAGAACGGAGAGACAGATCCACCGTCCACCTTTAGAGAGTTCATAGGCCACATGGAAAGGATTCCGGGGCGCCTCACTTGTGTTCCACTCGGGGCCTCTATGCTTGCCCTTCCTAGGCCTACTCTCTTTGACTCCCATCATGGGGTGTGTGAGTCTCCTCATCAAAGTTCTCAGTCCCTTTTAGAACAGAGGAGGGTGTTGTAATTGGCTTTCCTTTACAGTTCTTCATCTGTTCTGTTTGGTTCTTCAGTGTCTATTTTCAAATGCATGGATGGATGGACGGATGGATGAATGAATGAATGAATGAATGAAGTCAGCCTTGGGAAAATGCTCAAGTGGGAAAAAAAGATGGCTGTTTTGACTTTAATCAAGTATCTAAAAACTATGAATATTGAATTTCCCTTCAAGAACACTTGGCCAGAGACTTAGAGTTCTGCAGCTAAGGATGTGAACACACATTCATCTTAGTACGTTCTGATCCTGTAGTCTTCAGAGCGAGTATTAAGACAAAGGGTTGTGGAGTAGTTTGCACCGGTGTGAGTCTGGATCTTGGAGCCAGCCCCTCTAGGCTTGAACTTTAGGTTCTCCACTGTCACGTGATGCTGGCCACATTACCTGACCTTTTCTGTACCTCCCCTTTCAATATAAGGGTTCTTATATTGAAAGTAGGGGAAGCTGGCATTCCTACTTGCCACACTGGATTGCTGTGAGGGTTAAATGGGTCAGTATATCTAAAGCTGAGACCCAGCCAACACAGAGAGAAGTTGGTCTATTGCTACCATTGATACTGTCACTCTTTCTTTTCCTTGGTTTCCTTTCCAGTCAACTAAACTGAAAGGTAGTTTTGGCTCATCTCCTATACCCTGTGCTCTCAGAGCATCTCTCTGATATGCTACGAGGTATATGGATATTAGATTACTCATTTATAACATCAGCAGAATAGACCTGACCAGGTGTCTTTCCTTTCCTTTCCTTTCCTTCCTTTCCCTTCCCTTTCCCTTTCCCTTTCCCTTTCCCTTTCCCTTTCCCTTTCCC
>LR752543.1:54983-65485 GCA_902729485.2 Mus minutoides | reverse complement strand
GAGGGCAGAGGAGGAGGGGTGGAGGGTGGAGGAGGAGAGCAGAGGAGAAGGGGAGGAAGAGGAGGAGGTGGAGGAGGAGGAGGGGGTGGAGGTAGAGGAGCACCAAGGAGCAGACCTAGCCATAGAGATCAGGCCTCGTGGTGGAGCAGACAGCTGTGACACAGACAGAATTAGCAGAGATGTTTTGGATTCAGCAGACGACAGTTCATGTCTTAGCTTGATTGTCCTTTAAAAAAATTTTTTTAAATTACATATACAAATATGTGTCTCTGTGTGACGGCATGTATATGTGAGTGCAGGTGCCTGCTGAAGTCAAAGGCATCAGGTCCCCCTGGAGTTGGAGTTACGGGTGGTTGTAAGCTGCCCAGTGTGGATACTAGGAACTAAACTTGGTCCTCTACAGAGTAGAACGTGCTAGTAGAAGCTGAGCTACCTTGTCAGTCCCAGCAGGATCATTGATGATCTGTGATCTGGGGAAGTGAATTAAGCTCCCCCAAGCTTCATGGTTTAAAAGCTTTAGGAGAGGGATGTGAGTGTTCCCTTACATTCCAGGCTGTCACCTTTGAAGTGCCCCTGTAGTCGCCTGCTTAGAACCAGGAGAGTCCTCAATGAATGCTTCCCTGCTGAACTCAGCAAAGGGTTTAAGATACTCTGAGGAGCAACCTCTGTGTGCTCTCGGTTTCTCACCCCAACCTGTACATCTTGGGGACAATGATCACAGTCCTGGGTTGCACTGTGTCTTCCTAGTGACCCACGTCACTATTGTGTCCTCTAGAATTCTGTCTGTCTTCCCCTCTGACCTTTCTCCTGGAACCCAATCTAATAGATTCCATGACCACTGGGTTACAGCAAACAGCTTTTAGACAAAATTCTTGATTTTTCCCATCCAGATCTTTTTCTCCCCCAGTGGCCTCCATCTCTGTAAACGAGCCTGCTATCTACTCAAGCGTGGATTCCAGAGAGGAATCCTCCTCACATGGCCTCATCCTTATTCACCATGCACTCCATCAGCACTCCATCCTTGTCTCTTGGATCCCCCCAGTCTCCGTCTAAAGCTACCAGAGTCAGAAAAGCAGTGTGTGTGTGTGTGTGTGTGTGTGTGTGTGTGTGTGTGTGTTCACACGAGTGCACCTATGCTTGCATTGTGCAACCAGTGACTTGGAATCGCTCTCTTCTGAAGCAAAATACAGGTACCACAAGAGGTGAGAATAAGGCTCTCAGGATGCAGGCATGGTGCACTGTGCCTGAATATGTTAATAACCTACTGGTGTTCTACTTGGAAGAGGACCAAGAGGGGCATATATTTGGCCATCAGGACCACATAAAAGTGCATACTCATACTCCCATTCAGCCTGGAGGGGGTGGTTCATAGCCTCAGGCCACACTTAAGTCACTATGACCACTTAGGACCAGGCAGTGGATGGTGGACAGGATCTAGAGAGTGGGGAAACAAGACTCTTAGGTCTGAGGTCACAAAAAGCTGCCGTGGATCCAGAGCCAGCCCCTGACTAACAATGACCTGGGTGACACTATTCTTAATTTTTCATCCAGAGACGTAGGACTAGTCTCTGGCTACCAGGATGAGTGGGGTCATCTCGGGAAGTCACTCAGTTACCCTTATCAATTGTTTGGTTGTTTGGGGGTTCTGTTAAGGCTTTTCTCTATCCATAATTGGACAGATCCTCACTAGAAAAATAGGTTGGTTGGGGAGGGGTCCTTATCAGCCCGTGAAAAATATGTGAATGCTACTGAAGGAAGCTGAACTGGTGGACCACTCTTAAGCAGGGAAGTCTCCAGGTATAAGATTCTCTTAGACTGGTCTTGCATAAAAGATGTTGCCTAGCTGGGCAGTGGTGGCGCATGCCTTTAATCCCAGAACTTGGAAGGCAGAGACAGGCAGATCTCTGAGTTCAAGCCCAGCCTTGTCTACAGAGTATCAGGACAGCCAGGGCTACACAGAGAAACCCTGTCTCGAAAAAAAACCAAAAAAAAAAAAAAAAAAAAAAAAAAAAAAAAAAAAAAAAAAAAAAAAAGAAAAGAAAAGAAAGAAAGAAAGAAAGAAAGAAAGAAAGAAAGAAAGAAAGAAAGAGAAAAGAAAAGATGTTGCCTAATGTGTAATGTCTTTAAAATATATGTGTGTATTTCAGCAACAAAGGAGAATGCTTACAAAGTCATGTTACAGGGAAAGAGAGGTCTCAGTTGTGTGTATACACTTAGAGGACTGTTATGTAAATATGTATATAAAAGAATAAAATATGTATATAAGAGAGGGAAACTCAATGAAAACCCTAGTGGTAGGATGGGTGGGAGCTTTGATGAGACACAGTTTTTTCTTTTCAATTTTCTCTAACTCTGTTGGTTTTGGCAATCAAACAGCCCTTTTCAAATGCCACAGGAATCCCTGACAATCCCATTGAGCTCGGCACCCACCGCAGTTTCTGCAGCCCTGAGGGAGTGTATACAGTCAACCCCCACCCCAAGGTGGATCAGAAGGTTTCCTCTAACCTCTGTCCAGATGCTGCCCTACTTCACTCAGCATCCTGGCCAGCAAAGGCCCCAGAAGTGAAGAGCGAGGGACACAATGCAAGGTCGGGCTAGGGAACATTAACCCCGCCCAATTCTGTAAATGGGTCAGGGGTCAGGGTGGAGATGAAGCAGAGAGCCTTGCTTGCAGGCTCTGGTTTCCAGAAGCCCCGCCTTCCTCCTTGGGGGTGTCTCAGCTGCTACAAGATCCATACACACCCTTCTGGGCCACGTCTTGGTTCTTGAAGCCTATTAATTATTTCATTAACTACAAGACAAAACCAAAAACAAAACCCACTTGTACCCTTCTCTTCTCTTCTCTTCTCTTCTCTTCTCTTCTCTTCTCTTCTCTTCTCTTCTCTTCTCTTCTCTTCTCTTCTCTCCTCTCCTCTCCTCTCCTCTCCTCTCCTCTCCTCTCCTCTTCTCTTCTCCTCTCCTCTTCTCTTTTCTTCTCTTCCTCTTTCTTTCTTTCTTTCTTTCTTTCTTTCTTTCTTTCTTTCTTTCTTTCTTTCCTTCTTTCTTTCTTTCTTTTGAGAAAGCTATGAAACAGATGTTGCTGCATTTCTCCTTCTGGGTGGCTTCTTTGGGGAACCTTACCTCCCCAGCACCAGAGGGGCATCCTCAGTGAACCATAGTCTACCATGCTTGAGCCACCTTATTCGTGTTCTAACATGGAGGCCCCACTTCTTCCTTTATTGGCACTTGCTTTCCAAAGAGCTCCTGGTGGAGGTTCTGAAGACTTCTACTTTACCAGGAGAAGCCCACTGTCACCAATCTCCTCCACCCTGGACATTCCCCATGTCCCACCTAGGGTGGGAGACAACTTGACAAGTACAGCATCGTATCTTAACTAAATTCCTCTTGCTGGGAGCGAAGGCTTCCAACTCTGTACCTGAGGGTCAGGAGAGAGCCAAGGTTAATCATGTAGAGTTTGCCAGCAGGCCAAGGCCAAGAAGGAGGCTGGATTGCTCTTGATCTTGGGCTCTGGTGGAGGGAGAAGCACAGGGCTCCTGTGATGGGCTAGCCTTTGCAGCTTACATTTGGGCTCTTGGGCTCTTGGGTAGCCCTCTACTGAACCCTACCCACCCCGACCAGGAAAGGATCCCTCCTCCCTTCCTGGTTTTAGATGCCTTGTCTCCCATCCTACTAAGTCCTCTTAGTCCTCTTAGGTCCTGGTGTCACACGGTAGTGTTTCTCCTGGGTTCAAGCGTAGGGAGAGAGAGCCTTTCTCAGTCCTGCTTCTGGGTCAGGCAACTACACAGATCACATTTAATCTTGCAAATGATCCACTGTGAGTGAAACTGTCGAATACTGTGATAACACAGAGGATCCCTTCCCTTTCCTTTTCTTTGTGGCTCATGATGAAAGGCTATCTTCAGTCATTCTAGCATGGCCTGTGCCTGGTATCAAAAGGAACTGGGGGTGTGCCATTTGCTGCTTGATAATGCTTGCATGGATGCCATCTTCCCTGTGGCCAATCATTTCCTAGGGCTCTATCCTTGATGGTGCTCTAAAGAGGACAAAGATGTAATTTTATGACTTTATATAAAAGTTATACCATTTTGGAGTGGCTCAACTTTTAAATTATCCTGTCTCTGTGAGTATGTGTAAATGATTTATTATTATTGGGCCCACAAAAAAAGTGATCCATGTCACAAAAAGAAATACAGCAGATGGCTTAGTTACACTTTGTGCAACCAGCAGAGAGGTCAAGGATACGGGAAATTGCTTTGCTGTGTCTATAGTATCCGTTCCCCTTAGGTCAGTGGTTCTCAACCCATCGGAGCAATACCTTGGCAAACCTCGACCTCCATTCATATTTACATATGATTCATAAGAGAAGTCAAATTACAGTTATGAAGTAGCAATGAAATAATTTATGGTTCAAGGTCACCACAACATGAGGAACTCTGTTAACTACAGCATTGGGAAGGTTGACAACCAGTGCCTTGGGTGATGTCAGAAAAGGAAGAAAATAAAAGCCACAGCCCACTACCTTTTCAAGGAATCTGCCCATGTAAACCACTATCCACCTACCAGCTGGCGCACTTCCAGAACATTCTTCAGCAATCATTTCCATGTCTTGCCATTGAAGTCACTGGGAGCCAAGTTCACACCCATGACCCCTTCCACCCATAGCAGATTTTCAGAGGCCACAGATCTGAAACCCTGTCAGGATTTTTCTGGCTGGCTCTGGTTTCTGTAGTTGTATTTACACAGGGCAATATTAGGCCTGGGATGTGACCAGGAGGGGGTGGGTGTGCAGGTGTATCAAGGTCCTCTGTACTTATCTGTCCTTCCTCTGAAATGTCATCCAGCAGCAAAATGGTGGCTTTCCAACCTGATCAATTTGTACCACCCAGGCACCATGACCTTCTTGTCTATGAGAGCTCTGCACCAGTTCCACTGTTACAATGCAGTAGTGGTTCCAGCTTACATCTGACATGTCAACTGATCCCCCTGGTGTGCTACAGTGTCATCTCCATTCACAGGTGAGAAGACAGAAGCCCAGTGAGGGCCATAGTTTCCACAGAAGATGATAATACATCTGGAGAGATGGGCAAAGGAGTTGGTTCAGGGTGAAGTGCCTGCCACACAGATGTGAGGACCCAAGTTCAGCTCCTCAGCACTCACATGAAAGCCTAGATGTGACAGGATGTCCTTGTAAACCCTGTGATGGGGACAGAGGGACTGGAGGATGTGGAAGGCTCACTAACTAACATCTAGCCATGCAATAAGCTCCAAGTTCAGTCAGAGACCCCATCTCAAAAACTGAGGTGGAAAATAATGCAGGGAGACACTTGACATGACTTCTAACAGGCACACACAACTGTACATACCTGCCTATCACACACATATACACACATATCACCACCAACAATAACAAAATTAGGTGCACAAGGGTTCAACCAATTTAAATGGTTCTAGTGGTTGGGAATGGGGCTGGGGTTCACCTTGTTCCTAGCTCACAGCCTGTCCTACAAGCTCCCGTTGTCCAGTCATGATTTATTCCTGGCCTCCACAAAAGCAATGTAGACCAGTTGAACCTAAAAACCTGGGCCAGGCAGAGCTCTGCCCACACGTGATTATATCAAGCCAGACCTCAGGTCTTACATTGGCCACTGGATTCTTAATAAGTAAGGGACTTGGGGTGGGGATGAATCAGCCAGAAGTGATTGACATAGGGGGTGATTTTTCCACATGGAAGCAAGCACCAAGCCAATTCTCTATTCCCTTGATTTGGACCCTGTGCATACAGCTGGGCATGTGGGTTTTTATGAGGTCTGTTTTATGGCACATGCTCATGCACAGATGTGCAGAGGTATCACAGTACCACGGTGAACTTATGAAGCAAAACACACGAGCTCTCAGGAATGGCCTTTCAAATTTTCTTGATAAAACGGCTTTATGGAAATGGTCCCATTCCCTCCCGTAGCTGTTGCTTCCCATTTAACTAGACATCTGGGGCTGGGATAACTTTTTCCCTCTCTTGGCTTTGGAACGTGTGCAGCAGCTGGAGATGCCTGCTCTCAGCTGTTTGTTTTTCTTCCTAGGAGAGGGGCTTGGAAATGTTATTTCCCGCCCCCCAAAGCCCATGGGAAGGGGTAGTTTGAGGAACTCAAAAGTCTCCAGCTACACAAAGCCCAAGCTTGTGGTACTTACTGGGCAGAGGGGCTAGCCTACCCTTTGGACAAGCCCGTAGAACAAGCCCAACCCAGGCCCCACTACCTCTTTATTTGATGGAAGAAAGGATAAGAGGCAGTGAAGAATGAAGACACTAGCTGATGGGCTCAGAGCCAGGTCCCCAAATTTCAATTGTGAAAGCTGAGCTGGGCCTTCATGGGGTCCCTCCCAGCTGGTCCATCCATCATGTGGACTTGGGTGGGACCGGGCGGACGGTGAGTAATCACTTGCCTGGAGAACTTGCCTGACTCTAGCCAGACTCTCCCTCAAGTTGCCTCCATCATCCCTGGGGTTGAATCTCAAGACCCAGACTGAAACTCAGTCCATCTTCCCACCCTCCACCCTACTCAACACCCCTCTTAAATTACCCTTTGGAATCATTTCATTGTGGGAAAATGTGTGGCAGAAAATCTACCCTCATAACTATTTTAAGTATGCAGATTTCTTTTCTTTCCTTTCCTTTTCTTTTTTCTTCCTTTCTTCCTTCCTTCCCTTCCTTCCCTTTCCTCCCCTTTCCTCCCCTTTCCTTCTCTTTTCTTCTCTTTTCTTTTCTTCTTTCTTTCTTTCTTTCTTTCTTTCTTTCTTTCTTTCTTTCTTTCTTTCTTTCTTTCTTTCGCTGAAACAGGCTCTCAATGTGTTGGTCTGGTTGACCTGGAACTCATTATGTAAATGAGGCCGGTCTTGAACTCACAGATCTGCCTGCCTCTGCCTCATAAGTTCTGGGATCAAAGGCATGTGTCACCACACCCAATCATTTAAGGGCATGGTTTAATGACATTGTGTGTATCCACATTGCTGTGTGACCATAGCCACCAGCTGTAGCTCCTGAACCCTCTTCAGCAATTAAGGGGGAACTGTGTTTATCAAGTGCTCACCCCATCTCACCCCTGTTAGTCCATGACCTTTCCATCTACTTTCTGTGACTAGATGGGGTACCTCCTGCAGGTGGGATCTGTCCTGTTTGTGATTTCACTGAAAGGCTCATAGCATGTAGGCTAGGCATGTAAGGTTGCTTCTGAGTTCTAACAAATACTGCTGTCAATGTGAGTGTAAACTAGTCTGCTAGAGTCTCTGCCATCCACTTCCCCCACTGTTCGCGTGTGTGTTGTGTATGATGTATATGTGCATGTGTGGTGTGTGTATGTGATATGAATGTGTGGTGTGGTATGTGTGTATGGTGTGGTATGTGTGTGGTGTGTATGTGATGGAGGACATAGGATATGTGGTGTGTGTGGTGTATATGTGTGTATATGTGTGTGTGTGTTTCTGTGTATGGTATGTGGTGTGAATGTGTGGTGTGATATGTGTGTATGGTATGGTATGTGTGTAGTGTGTGTATGATGGAGGTATGGTATATGTGGTATGTTTGGTATATATGGGATGTGTTTGTGTGATGTGTGTATGGGTGATGTGTATGTGTAAGATAAGCGAGAGGGATATGGTATGTATGGTGTGTGGCATGTATGCTATGTATATGCATCTTTGCATGTGTGTGGATTAGGAAACTCTTTCACTCCCCACCCCCTTAACCTTCTCCATGTCCCTCAAGGCTTTCTCTGAATATGAAGTGTATAGCGCCTGGTCCTGGGACTTCAACAGTTGAACTTAGGGTTCAACCCTTGATTTCTTCCTTTGGTCAGTAGGTGATTAGGTCAAATTCCCTTTATAGCTCAAACATAGCAGTACCACCTGGGTCTGTGAGAACCCACTCAGCATCCTGTGCTCTGGATCGGTGACTTTCAAGAGCGACAGCTTCTGTTTCATCCTATGCTCGCGTGCATTTGCTTACTGGCGCCGCACGTGCCTTTCCGTGGCATTATGTAAGAGCCCTCGGGGCTCTCATATTGAGGGCTTTAGCAGAGTCCCTCTACTTAATGTGCTATGATTTAATTATTCTTAATTGCCCATTCATGACTATCCAGGTCTTCACAAACTACAGATGAGTGATGGATGACTCCCTCCCCCCGCCCCACTATGCATCTCTGCTTTTTTGAATCTTTTTTTTAGGGGTAACCCCCGGGAGGGAGAATAGTTTATGAACAATGTGAACACTTTGTAAGGCTCAAGATGAAGTTTGCCAGATTGTTCTCCAAAAGAATTTTGCACAGTCATCAGCAATGCATAAACACATTGGCTTTCACTGTGGACTTGCCAGCATGATATAGCACTGTTCGTTATATTTCAAGAGAGTTTCTTTTTCGTTTTGCTTTTTTTTTGCTAGATAATGATCTCATGATTTTTTTTACATCCATATGTTTATTAGTTGAATTTCAGGTTTATGGAAACTGAGGCTTTAAGCTCTTGTCTGTACTGTGAAACGTGAAGTCAGTTGGTTACATATAATATCCTTACCACCATAAGCAACTATGGGGGTGACTGAGGGAAGCTTGCTTCTTATCCCGCATGTTCTGAGGGTTCTGAGTGACTTTTGCATCCTATTCATTTGGCATTGCTTTCCGTGTCCTATGTGTGCCATGCTATTTTGTTCTATGCAGTTCAATCCCAAACAACGCGTTTATCTTTTGTGGTTTGGGGAGTTCTGTACTGAACTGTAAGGAATGGAGACTCTGAGTGCAGCATAAGCCTGACTCTCAGAGAGAGAGCTCAGACCCAACTATCTAATATTGATAATGCTGAATTAATACCACAGAAATAGGGAGGTTGCCGGTTGTGGTGGTGCACACCAGCAGGATTTGCTGGAGGAAGCAGAGGCAGGAGGATCATCAGTTCGAGGCCTGCCTGGGCTGCACATCTAAAAAAAAAAAAAGAAAGAAAGAAATGGGGAGGCTGTAGTTCAACCAACCATAATTTTAATGCTTACTTGACAAGTAGTAATTTAATGTACTTATGGGGTACAGTGTGAAATTTCATCTCATGGGCTTTGCTTCTTTGTTCAGAGACATGGTCTCAATCTATGCTCCAGGTTGACCTAGAAACTCACTAGGTAGCTCAGGCTGGCTTAGACTTGAGGTAAACCTCCTGCCTCAGGCTTTCAAGCGCTGGGCTGCTGGGTGTGAATTAGTTGCCCTGTACAGTTTCAATTCATGTTTGTCAACAGTTTTTAAACCAAGGTTTGAGTTTGAGGCTGGTATCATACTCAGTAAAGGTAAAGGTGACACAGATGCCATGTCATGCTATTGTTACCATAATTAATAGAAGCACAGTTCATAGAATTAGGGGTATGATCATCCTGTTCAACCCAATGCATACTGACCAGCTTCATTTGTGACTGCCTTTGTTTAAAACCTACAGAGAAGGGGACAGTGTAGCCAGCACCCACGTGTCCTTTATTTGAGCCATCAACTGTGACTCTTTTGCTACATTTTGGTTGTTTCTTGCTTCTTTCCTCTTTCTCTCTTTCCTTGCTTTGTATTTTCATAAAACCATTTGAAAATGGGGCACAAATATTCCCGCTAAATTAGTAAGAATTCATAAAACCAAAGGCACTCTCTTCTATCATCTCTTTCCAACTGCTAAGTTCAGGTATTTAAACACTGATACAGTTTGAACATAGGTCTATCCTCCGTGTTAACTTTCTTCAGTTGCTCCAGTAATGTCAATTACAGCGTTCTTTTTGATTCTGGGGCACCATCCAGGCTGGGGTCATATATGTGGGTACCATCTCTCATTGCTCTGCCATCTTGAATGGCTCCTGGACCCTTACTGTATTTCATAACACTGCACTGTTGTTTGTTTGTTTGTTTGTTTTAAAGATAGGCCAGTTGCTGGGCATACTCTTCTACAACAACGTGGTTTTGCCGGTTTCCCCATGACAGATGTGGGTTAGACACTGTTGGCATTCTCACTACATCCTGTCTAGGAAGCAGATTATAGCAATTTCATGAGGGGCGATAAATCTAATCCTTCTTTAAAATGGCACTATCTAGATTTAACCACTGTCAAGACTTCTTTGATTATCTGTTATTAGGAATTGATCTGAATCAGGGGAAAGAGCTCAGCTGGTGAGTGGCTTGCTGTGTAATCATGGGGACACAAGTTGCAGCCCCAGCATCAACTTTAAAAACTAGGCATAGATCTGGGCGTGGTGGTGCATGCCTTTAATCCCAGCACTTGGGAGGCAGAGGCAGGAGGATTTCTGAGTTCGAGGCCAGCCTGGTCTACAGAGTGAGTTCCAGGTCAGCCAGGACTATACAGAGAAACCCTGTCTCGAAAAACCAAAAAAAAAAAAAAAAAAAAAAAAAAAAAAAAAAAAAAAAAAAAAAAAAAAAAAAAAAAACATAATAAAAAAAAAAAAAAAAAAAAAAAAAAAAAAAAAAAAAAAAAAAAAAAAAAAA
>LR752543.1:0-54944 GCA_902729485.2 Mus minutoides | reverse complement strand
AAAAAAAAAAAAAAAAAAAAAAAAAAAAAAAAAAAAAAAAAAAAAAAAAAAAAAAACCTAGGCATAGTAGCTTTTACTTGTAATCCCAGCGCCATGGAGACAGAGATAGGCAGATTCCTGGAGCTCACTGGCTGACCAGTCTAGCCTAATCAAGATGGCACCTTGTCTCCAAAGCAATGTGAGTGGAGCAAGACCTAAGGTTAACTTCTGGCGTATACATACACACATATGCACACATATACACCTGTGCACACATACAAAAATAAGCAATCTGTTGAGAGATCCTCTAATATACTGTGTAAATATGCATGACTTCCCAATAATTCTTCTTTTAATGATTTTAGCATCCACTGATAATTTTTTGCCCAAATAGCTTACAGGTTGAATATCTCTTATCTGAAATACTTGAACCAGAATTTCAGGGTTTTTTTTTTAATTAAAATGTTTGCATATGTATAATGAAGTCACTTGGAGAAGTGAAGAGGGACTCTTCTTATTCAGATCCTCATGGAAACCATGTGAACACAGACACTGTAAGGTGCAGAGTGGGCAGAATTCATGCTATGTGGCTTTCATGGTCTTAGCAAGGTTGGTTAAGTCATATCTAAGAGTGAGATGACAAGGTAGGCCTGAGTGTTAAGGGGTGTGAGGACATTTTGGGTCCAGCTAAGGAGATTCTGTTCCTTCTCACCTGCCTCAAAGCAGCCCAACTCCAAGTGTGTTCAAAAAGCACAGGAAAGGGCCACATTAGCAAAATTCTTTAGGAATCCCATGTGATCCAACAGTTAAAGCAGGGGGAGAAATTGGGTACCCGTGGCCGAGGATGATCATTTGTAGGTCTAGAAGTAGCAAAGTTATGTAGAAGACAAGGGTGTGTGAGCACATCCCTGACTCCAGTCACGACTGTGATTACCAAATACAATCAACAGAGATTGTCAAATTACCCATTTATGTTTCACGTTGTGACCGCTTGAACTCTTAGCTTGTAGGTAATTTTCTAACACTTTAAGTGTGTCTGTGTTTCAACCTTAGCCTATCTCAACATTTTTCCTCTTGTAATTAGATAAGTGCTAGGTCGATAGATGGCTAGGTAGTTAAACAATAGATGAATGAGTAGAAAGATGGATGGATTCATTCATGCACACATGAGTAAATGTGTAGGTGATGGGTGAATATATGGATGATGGGTAGGTAACTGAGTGGTGGTTGGCTAGATGTATAGATGGATGGATGAATGGTAGATGGGTAGATGGGTGGATGAGTAGATTGGTAGTTGAATAGTTGGTAGATCGGTGGGTGATTATATGGATAAAATGGCAGATGAGATGCTTAGATTGATAGCTGGGAAGATGGGTGGATGGATGGATGGATGGATGGATGGATGGATGGATGGATGTATATATTGATAGATGGGTAGATGGGTGGATGGTTTGGTGGGTGGATACATGCATGAGGACAAGAGCAGTTTGGGGTGTGATGGCTTTAGTAGGAATGGGTGAAACGAGAATACAGTGTTCTAGACCTCTTTGGAAAGCATCAAGTGATCATTAAACCCCAGGGGGAGCTAGGCTTATGGCCACAAGGGTGAGCAGGGTAAAGAGCTGTGCCTCCAGGTTTTCAAAAAGTCACAGGCCTGAGAAACATTTTCCTTGGCTTAGAGGCCCTGGATTTCACCTCAGGGCCTGGTTGTCACACACCAGTAGTGGGAATATCATTTCTGTTCATTGGCCTCAGTTCTTATCTGATATGAGTGGATATTGAATGCTGACCAAATGTCCTTTGCTCTGTGTTGGAACACTAATATCAACAAATCTGATAGTCAGCGAAGAAAGGGGAAGCATCAAGATGCAGTCAGGGTGCATCAAAGGATGTAGACGGGAACTGTAGCCATAGCCTGGATTTTAGCCGGACTTTGTAATATATGCCAAATCTTCTTCCCTCATATTTGATTTCCTTGAGTGGAAGAAAATCTACGTGAAAAAACACAGTCTGGCTCATAGTAGGTATTCACCTAGAGCTCATTCTTTTCCTGAGTCTTCACACGACTCCCTGGAACAGATGTTGAGAGCGTCACGTTCATATGAAAAATGAGATACACAGAAAGACAGAGTCCTTTGCTGCAGAGTATGTAGCAGGTTTATGGCAGGCAGGATTTGAACCCAGACCTTTAGATTACAAGTTAGTGATCTCCTTTCTTTCTAACTTAGCCATGTCTAAGCTTCTCCAACTCTAAAATTCCAGACCCAATTCCTCAATGTAACCTTCTGCACTGCACACAAAGCTGCCAGAGTTTGAAAAACTCTAAACATGACATGAATGTAGTTGGTTCTTATTACAATGTGTTAAATGTTGTCATCAAAATTGTTAGCTTTGGTTCAGAAAGGGTCTGGATCCATCTAATCCAATACTGTGACCGATGACCATCTCTGGCAAGGTTCCATACAAGCCTTTTGCAACACTAAATATTTTTTTAATACCGGATCTATTCCATTGATTTTATAATGCCAAATATTCTGGGGGCCAATCAGAGCTCCCAAATAATTATTTGTGTTAATGGTCTTAATCAGAATGATTCTGACTATATAGAAATGTACTTTGTATTACCATCAGTACAGATTTGGATGAATGAATATGAGTGGGTAGATGTATGCACATATAGCTAATGGGTAGGTCAGTATATGGTGGATGAATGAATGCACGAATGGATAGATAGATGATGGACAGTGGGTAGGTGAATGGTGGATGGATAGATGATAGATAAATGGAAAGGATGAGTGCACACATGTATAAGTGGATGGATAGGTGGGTAGGTGATAGATGAATGAATGATGAGGTGATTAGATTAATGGGCAGATGGATAAATTATTATGGAAGGAAGGAAGGAAGGATGAGTAGATGGATGAATGGACAGACAGATGGGTAGGTGGGTAATACATAGCAGATGGATGAATAAATGGATGGGTAAATAAATGGGCAGGTAGACGATGGTTGGATGGTTTCCTTGGCAGCAGTGTGGTATAAAAGAATAAGACATAAGCTGTCTGCAGAAGTTTATGCATGAGTCTTGATTGCATCACCAGTGATATTAGTGATCCAAAACATGTCACACCATCTTTTCCAGCCCCAATCTCTTCATCTGAAAGTGAGGAGTAAATTAAGGTCACTCTCAGCTCGAAGTGTCCAGGATTGTATTGTCTTCTTGGTCCACATTTTGGAAAACAGAGATGAGAGAAATCAAAGGCTCCAAACCTCATGTTTGGAGAAAGAAATCTCAATAAATGCCTAGAGTCCTGGCAAGTCTGTCTCAGATTCCTTACATGCTTATTAGTGAGGATAATTTTTAGCCTCCTTAAAATACTTTATGACAGCCTCAACAAGTGAAGAAACATGGATCTGAGAAAACTGGCCAACATTGCTCAAATGAAAAGCAGTGTGTCCCCCCTGGTAGAGAGATGTTGAGCTGTTTGAAAACAAGCGCTTACAGAACAAATTGTCCAAAATGACAGAATGAGGGAGCACGCTGGCTGCCCTTGATGATTTCAGATCCCAGCCGTGTGGGATGGAGGCTGGGAGGCATCATCCCAGGGAAAAACAGGAGGAGGCTTGCTCAGCCTCACTGGGTTCCTGCTAGAGCAGGAGCCATGGACCTTGCATGGAAGTGAGACAGAATGAGGTAGACAGACTGGTTTAGACCCTGCGTTAGCTGTTCTTGAGTGAAATTATTCTGAACAAGCCAGTCAGCCTTCCTAAACTGCGTATGTAAATTAGACCAGGGCACAATGAGCCAGAGGCTCTCTGCCTGGCTGTGAGTAGACACACATTAGTGATAACTCCCTCTCTTGTCCACCCCAGTCAAGAGGATAGACTGTTATGTTCCTCGTCCCATCTGTATGCCCATCATGGCAACATGGGCCTGTAATCTCAACACTGGGGAGTTGGGCACAGGATTAGTCCTGCAACACAATGCTCAGTAAATTGATCGGAATCAGTTGATGACTCTATCTTAGAACATAAGGTGGAGAGCAACTAAGGAAGACACCCAACATGACCTCTGTCCTCTAAACTCACACACACACACACACACACACACACACACACACACACAGAGTGTACATACATGTTCATATATGGATATATGGATAGATATAGATAATAATAATAATGAAAGGCACAGAAAGAGGAGATTCCACTGGTATGTGTGAAAAGGCCGAGTCTACCTACTGGCTTGGGGGTTGGAAGCATGATTCTGGATTAAGAGACAAACTGTCCCTGCTAATGTGAGCCTAGACCCAACCTCTGTCCACAGCCACCCGCACTGAAACTCTCTTTGGAGCCCGAATCTCCCCAGCATCAGACTACAGACCCAGATTTCCATGAGGCAAGAAGACAGGCTACAGCAATGAGGAAATGCAGCACAAAACATCTCTGTTCTCTCACATTTCATTTCATTTTCCCAATGATTGAAGTATCTTGACAGACCCTAGTTTTCACACATTACCTATCCCAGAGCCCTGTTATTAAAAAAAAAATCAGACTAAAGAAATGGCTTAGCGGCCAAGAGTGTGCGCATTGCCTCTGCAGAGGACCCTGGTTTGGTTTCTAACGCCCCAAATGGGTGACCCACACCTGCCTCTAGCCTCACTCAAGAAGATCTGGCTTCTGAATCACCTGCACTCATGGGTGCATACAACCCCCCACATGTACATAGATGAAACTTGCAAACGAATCTTTAAAACACATAAATGAAAAGATCTGGTCACATATCAGATTCCATATGTGGAAAAACTAGCCAGCATAGCGCTTGGCTACCAGTTTAAATGAAGAATAAATGAAAGCGTTCCTTCTGAAGAATTATTCAGAGCCCAACTGTTGTATCTCTGCAGTAAATTTTAAAATGATGTCAAGCCAAAAGTGCACACAGGAGAAAGGACACCACCTTCAACAAGTGGTGGGGTCAAACTGGATAGTTGAGTGTAAAAGAATCCAAATAGACCCATGCCCATCACCTGCACAAAACTCAACTCCAAATGGATCAAGGACCTCAATGTAAGATACCCTGAATCTGACACAAAGAAAATAGGGAATGAGACTGAGCTACTGGCACAGGACCCTGATAAGACAGGCATTAAGACTAACAATAGGTGGTACCTAATGGAGCTTAAAAGCAAAGCAAAAACTTCTGTATAGTAAAGGACACTATCATTTGAGCAAAGAGGAAACCTATAGAATGTGGGAAAATATCTACCAATTATACATCAAATAGAGTTAGTATTGTAGATATACAAAGAAATCAAAACTTCAAGAAAACAAATAACCGAATTTTAAATGGGATTTAAACAAAGTGCTCAGAAGATGAGACACAAATGTCTGAGAAAGACTTAAATAATAGTCAACATCCTTAGCCATCAAGAAAATGCAAATCAAAACTGCTTAGAAATTTCATCTTACAGCAGTCAAAATAGCTAAAATCAATAACACAAATGACAACATATGCTGGCAAGGATGTGTGGAAAGGAGACTGCTTAGTCATTGCTAGGAAGAGTAAAAACTGGTACAATTACTATGAAAATCACTATGGCGACCCTCTTGGAAGCTGGGAATGATCCACCACAAGATCCAGCTACACCACTCTTGGGGATACACCCCAATGGCTCTACATCCTACCACAGAGGCGCCTGCTCATCCATGTTCTTTGCTCTTCTCTTCATAACAGACAGACTCTGGGAACAGTTAAGGTGTCCATCAACTGAAATGAATAATGAAAGTATGGTACATTTACATAATAAAATATTGTTCGGCTGTTAAGAAAAATAAAATGGGGGGGGGCGGGGACTGGAGAGATGGCTCAGCGATTAAGAGCACTGACTGCTCTTCCAGAGGTACTAAGTTGAAATCCCAGCAACTACATGGTGGCTCACAACCATCTGTAATGAGATCTGATGCCCTCTTCTGGTGTGTCTAAAGATAGCTACAATGTACTTATATATAATAAAGAAATAAATTTAAACAGAAAGAAAGAAAGAAAGAAAGATAGTGAGAGACTTTGGAGTCCTCAAGCCTGAAGGCTCACCCAGACAAAGATCAAACCAGACAAAAATCCCAGCATGGAGGAGGGGAAGTGGGCACAAAGTCCCACCCCTAGCCAAGAAGCTTTACAAATTATAGCTGCTGGAAGAGGGAAAAAAATCTTTTTCTTGAGTGGAGAGATACTGGGTAGATGAACCACACTCAAAGGCAGACGCTGTGCTCAGGAATAGAAGGCCAGCACAAATCAGACTCCACGTTTTCTAGTGGATTTTTTTCCTCAGGAAAGAGAAAGAACATGAAGTTGGAGGGATTGTGGGGGAAGAGCTGAGAATAGTGGGGGGAATAGGAAAGAATATAATAAAAATACTGCTTGAACTTCTCAAAGAGTAAATCTAATGGAGGGGAAATGAGTATAACATAAAATACCTAATACGGTTTAAACCACATGTTTGTTTTTAGAATGTGTAGATGGTCATCCTGCTAGCTCAGTGATGAAATGAAATTCCAGAAGGAGCTGCTGTTTTACGATGGGTGGGTGCTACATTTATGTAAAGGGGCTGGGAAGTACGTGAACTCCAGCTTGTCAGGGTTTATTTCCATCCCGAACTTCTCAAACGGTAATGAAATCTCTGGAGATAAGATCAGTGCTGGGCTCTACAAGAGCAATCAGCATTCATGTCTCTCTCTTTCTCTCTCTGTGAATTACATCACTGTGGGTGGGGCCTTTATTTTCTCGCAAGCCAACTGGGAATTTTTTTTTCCTTAAATGCAATATTGAGATACCAGGTAGAGTCAGTAAGCAAGTCACTATTCTCTACGGGGCACTCTGCATTCTGCATGCAATTGAAAACAGGCTCCAAACTTGCCTGAAGATGTTTTTTATCTCTTTATATCTATAGTAAGCATTCTGTTAGCCAGTCATTGAAACAACTGCAAGAAGCACCTGTAACATGTGTTGCGTTATAGAGAAGGTTGCCCACAGGAGGTTTGGTTTTGTTTTATAAATCATGGTACAATCTCATGCTACTACACTGAGCCTCTTAATCATGCTCAAGTAAAGTCGGTAGCGTGAAGCACATTCACACTGTTGTGCCCACTGGGAGATTTTGTACATTTCTGAACTGCTATCAGATCACACGAGCATGAGCCCAAGGGTGGCAAATGGCTTGGTTCTGGGAGTTCCAGGCCATCGGGCCCCAAAAGACTCAGAGTGGCTATCCTGTAGACCAGTGAGTGGTTCTCACCCTTCCTAATGCTGTGACCCTTTAATACAGTTCCTCATGTTGTGGTGACACCCAACTATAAAATCATTTTTGTTGCTGTAATTTTGCTACTGTTACGAATTGTAATGTAAATATCCGTGTTTTCTGATGGTCTTAGGCAATCCCTGTGACAGGGTTGTTCAACCCTCAAAGGAGTCAACCCACGGGTTGAGAATTGCTGCTGTCAAGCCTTCTGAGTATCCTGGGTCAACTTGCCTAATCTCATGAACATGGGAATTGGCAGTGGCCTTTCATGTGTACTGCCTACTTTTCCAGTTAATCTTCAGTGAGGGACCTCACTTAGCTACCTTTTGGAGGTTGAATTTTGCCCTCTAAAAGTCATGTGGTATAATCCTGATTTCCAGTTACCTGAAACTGATTCACACGAAGTCTTCTTTAGAGAGGCGATGGGGTTTAAATGAGGCTGCTGGGGTGTGTTCTAGTTTAGGTTCTGCTACTGTGACAAAAATATCCCAACAAAAAGCAATTGAGAGGACAAAGGGCTTATTTGGCTTACCATCCTGTGTTAACAAGCTGCCGTTGTGGGGAAGTCAAAGCAGGATTACTTTACAGTCAAAACAAATTTACTGATTTCATTAGCGACCAGGAGGAAAGCTTCCTTAAGGATGTATCCTCCCTGACCTAACTTCCTTCCACCAGCCCCTGCTTCATGACAGTTCTACCATCTCCCAGTTAGCACCACAGGCTAGGGTCCAAGCATGTCTTTATCATATGAGTTCTGGAGGAACACTTCAAACCACAGCCCTCTGGGTCAGGTACTTCGCTCTCTCATCAGGACCACAGCTTCTTAAGCCTCCTCAGGCTCCCATTTCCCTCTGGCACATTCTTCTCATTGCTGACAGAAGCATTTTAGAAGCACCTCTCTGTCTCACAAACATGAAGAATGTCCACTCCGCATGTGGCTTCTTTAGAGAACCTTCATGTTGGGCCTTGCCTTTCCAAGCAAAGTTTATGGATAAGTGCTTACTTTTTTAAGTGTTTTCACATTTTAATTTAATTTTATGTGCACGGGTGTTTTTCTTGCATGTATTTCTGTGGACCATATGGTCCCTAGAGGCCAGATGATGGTCTTAGATCCCTTGGACCTGGATTTACAGACAGATGTGAGCAGCCATATGAGTTCTGGGAGTCCAACCCATGTCTTCTATAGAATGGCCAGTGCTGTTAACCACCGAGCAATCTCTCCATCCTCAAGAAGGTCTCCCTTTGCATCTAGGTTTCTCTCCCACTATCCTGGTAGGAGAACTCATGTTTTAGGTCACCAGCTTCAAGACTCATATAGTGAGTAGCTACTTCACATTTATGGATCAGATGACTTAAAACGTGTGTGAACCTACACTCTAAACCCAAACTCATATGTGGTTTCTCAACACTGTGGGGAGTCAAGTGGTGAAGAACTAAAAGACAAGGAAGATGGGATTTGGGTTGCTGTATTGTTGTGGTTGGGGAAGGCATGCTTCGTATTTTGGCCTGGGATTTCTGAGGGACCAGGGTGCAAGGTGGAGGCCTAGTAGCTGGTGTTGAAGTGTGAGCAGTGGTGGGAGATGGAGAGTATAAAGCCAGGAAATAGAAAAAGCCAAGGTCAGCACATGGCTTTGAGTTGGTCTCCATTTGGGACTCCGCCCTTTTCTGCTAACTAAGGAGCTGGTCACAAGAGCCTCAAGCTGTCTGTTCCAAGAAAGCATAATCGACTGGCTCCTGGCTCCTTCCATCAGGGTCTCCCAGGGATCGAGGGCATGAAAGTATAATTTAAAAGTCGTTCCTCATGTTTCTGAGATGCCAGATGGGCTGGATGCGGGGAGCTAGAGACTCAAAAGAGGGCTGGGTTGAGAAACAATAGGCAGGATATTAGGGGACGTGGACTGCTTAGGGCAGAAATCACACCTGCCAAAACAGCCAAACCAAGTCCATCTTTTCCCAGGAGCTGAGGACACGTGTGTCTCACGACACCCTTCCTTTTCAATCATTCGGTGACTCTTTTGAACAACTGTTTGCTCATTGCCGGTGAAGTTCAAGACTCTGTGTCAAACATCACGCTGGTCAAAGCAGTCTTGACGTGCACTTGGAAAGAGTCAGTCCTTTTCCTATCAGGTACATGAGCCTAAGTGAAAACTCTTGGAGTTATTTGGAGTGGCTGGCCACGATTTCAGACACTCAGGCCTCCAAAATGGGAAGCCAGGGCTAATCTCCTCCTTAGGAGTCTTTTTGGTTTATAATTCATCTTGGATCTCATTTTCACAGTAATCAGCAGAAACGATTAGAGACATTGTGTGCTTGGATGGGGATCAGGCAACTTTCTGCCAGGACACAGTATACACGATGTATCCAGTCTGGCCTCTGGGGACAATAACAAACACATTGGTGGGACTGGCCTCCTTTGAAGTTCTGACAGGACATCCTAATATGGAGTGGTTGTGACTGGCTGGTGGACCCTATCCAGCCTGTGTGCCAGCAATGTGCCAGGGACTGGACTTATTTGTAGACCATGAGCAGATCTGAGGTAACTTTTCGAGGTGCAGACAAGTAGGGTAGAGTGTGGTGGAAGGATTGTCCTCTTTATTCTGGTCAGGAGACTTCTGGTGAGGTGGCCCAAGCGAAGCATGCTCAGCCTCATCTGTGCTCTGCAGAGCTCAGTCACAAACGGGTCTCCTTAGACTCTGGTACTGAACATCTCCCCCATTCTCCTAATGAAGAAACTGAGGCCAGGAGGTGGAATGACCACTAGTGACATGCCTCCTGACTCGTGTTCCCGTGGCCACACCATTGCTGCCCTCTGGAAAGCTGAACTGAAGAGGTGTCAATATAAAGGCAGCTTCCAGGGAAACGAAGCTGTGAGCAGCCAGAGGCAGGTGTCCACAGGACTGGGAGCTGGAGAGACCACAGACAGTGCTTGACTAAATGTAAAAGCAGTATGTCTGCACATCCTACCCACATTGGCTGAGGCACTGAGATGGGGCAGGTGGAGAACAGAGATCCCAGCACTGTCCCACCAGTCTCTGCTCAGGACACCTCAGAGCTCAGATACACCTCAGTTCCTCAGAGGTAGGAAGGAAACCCTGAGGTATGGGTGTCCTGGTTCTGACGTAATTAGGAGTGAACAGGAGAAAGAGTTCTAGACCTTTGGATGAAGTCACGGGGGAGTGGTTTAAGGACATATTTTTCCTACAGGGCAGCCATCAAGATAAGCATCCCCTTCCCTTTTTCTCCTTCATCCACAACCTATTGGTTCCTAGGCCCTTGGAAGCCTCAGGCCCTGCCTATCCATCCCTCCTTAGAACCTGCCAGCTCTGAGTGCTTCTTTTGGAACAGGAAGTGGGATGAGACCATGCTCCTGTAGGAACAATTGACAATCAGCTTCCCTCAGGCCTCTGTGGGTCCTTGATCTTTGTCCAACTAATTTGACCATAAATCCAAATTAAGAAAAAAAAAAACCTTCTTAAACCCACACCCTCCATCAAATCAGTGTGTTGCTTTGCTTCAGATCCACCCATTTGTACATCTAGGCTGAACAAAGTCACTTCTGGGAAGCCATTCCACCTAATATTATTCGTATAATGATTTCATGAGAACTTTGCCGTCCTCCTGGCCATTTATAATTTTAATGACTGAAAAGGCTCCCACAAGGAGATCCCGAGACAAAAAAACAAACTTTCTTCTCTGGGTTCTCAGTCAACAGTTAGAGGAAAAAACGGCACATGGCGCCAGGGAGTGAGTCTTTCTCCCTGTACACCAAGCAAGCAAGAGGTTCTGCCAAGATGACAGTCGTGTGTCTTCTATTTTACATCTGACTATCTACTCAAAGGTAGCGTCAGTCTCCCCAGGCTGAGGGCTCAGTCTCCAGGGCTCAGCCACCTCCACCGCCAGCTGCAGGCTCATGTTTGTTTGACCTGTGTCTCTGCTTGGTGAGCTACATATTCCAGAAGCCTGCTGTTGGGTTTGGTGCATTTGCTAGAGAATCTTGGGAAGCACTTATGCTTAAGGATTTGTCATAAAGGGCATCCCAAGATGTGCATGGAACACGGCATGCAGTTTTCATTGAACCTGACAGTTGTGAGCTGCCCAGTGTGGGTGCTAGGAGCACCCCAGTTCCTTGGTATGCCATCCTCTAGCTATCCCAGTCTTCTGGGATTTGGAAGGTTCCTTATGTAACCATGGTTGACTACATCATTGGCCAGTGGTAGGCACTCAGCCTTCAGCTCCTCCTCCCTTTCTAAAGGTTGGTAGCAGGGAAGAGGGGTGGCAGTGGTGTTAGGACTGAAAAATCCCAACTATCCCCAACTGTCTCTTGGTTTTCCTAGTGTCTAGATACCATTCCTGGAATCCCTGGGGACTGGCAACCTCATCTCTTCCATTAGCATACCAGGAGACATTTCTGATATTATAGTGCAGATTCTGAGGTGGTTAGCAGTCCTGTGCCAGGAAATGGGGGGATGAAGAACAAAGACATATTTTGCAACAACACTGGGACACATTGTAACTGACCCAGTCTCTTCCTGGTGAATCTCCTGTTCAAACTTGGTAAATAAACATAGAAACCTTTCCCCATCTTTTGAATTTTTTTTTCCTAACAGTGAGTTCCCAGAACTTGGATTAGTAGGTCAAATGGTGTAGACATTTTTTTTTGACTGTGAAAAAAAATAAACCCAGCCAAGAGGCTGGAGAGATGGCTCAGCAGTTAAGAGCACACACTGCCCTTAGAGGATCCTAACTTGGTTCCTAGCACCCACATTGGGCAGCTCACAACTGCCAGGTCCAAAGGAAACTCCGTGTCTGAAAGTCTGGTGGTTAAACAAAAGCCAGATTTCCTCGGGAATTTGGGAAGTCAGTTCTTCTCTACCCGAAGAAGCCATTTCCTCTATCACCTATGGTGCCTATTGGCATGCTAAGCTCACGCTGGCCTCCAGGCTCCCTCAGCATCAAAAGAACCCATTAGAATCCATGCTAGATTCCTAGCTCTTCTCTTCTCCTTCCCTACCCTAACTCCAGCTCTAAGGAACCCAGCATCTTCTTCTGGCCGCCATAGATATCTGTACCTGTTTGTTTATGTATGCACAGGCATGCATACACACACACACACACACACACACACACAGAGGGGTGGGGGAAAGAGAAAGAGAGAGAGAGAGAGAGAGAGAGAGAGAGAGAGAGAGAGAGAGAGAGCGAGCGCACTGAATTACTTCTCATGCATTATACTAATACAAGCTAGACTAGAGAGTGAGTCCACACTGTTAGGAATCTGCCCTAATCTCACCTTCTCACTGTCTACCATCTTGGGAGTGTGAGTTCCATCTGCTGACAGGAAAGAACGCTCTCCGCCTACAGAGAGGAGAACAGAAGCACAGACCCCATGTGTCTGTGTGTCTCCAGGTCACTGGGGATACTCTAGAACTCAGCTGTGGACTGAGGGGGGGGGAACTTAAGGAGGTCATATGGGTGGGACATGGTCCCATGATTTTAGAAGGAGACACCAGGAATACAGGAATGTGAGTGTCCTGCCCCACAGAAGACCTTAGGAGAAACCTAGCTTTGGGAGCATCATGAACCCAGACTTCCAACCTCCAGTGTACACTTCCCAGGCTGTGGTCTTCTCCTTGGCAGTGGAGCTGACTTCCATCACGCCCCCTCACTCCCAGGACCAGCTTAATCAGACTTGCTATCTCCAGAGCAACCGTGCTGAGTTTGGGTCCCGCCCACAGCATCTGAAGGCCAAACACAGCAAAAATGAAGGTCCTTTGTCCTGCGAACGGGGGAAAAAGCTGCCAGGATTTTATACTTCCTGTTCGCGGCTGTGTGTCCTTGGGCATGGGGACGCACTGGGCAGTGGAAGCCTTTATAATCACCTGGACTCCTTTCTGGACCCAGCACAGGTGCTGGAGCCCACCCTGACTGTTCCTGCCATGGATAAGTGGAGGTCTGAGGGTGAGACTGCATCCTGGTGCTGAGGGGAATATGCGACACATCAGAAAGGCAACAGACCAGATTCGTTCATCCCATGGTCCTTCCCTGGGAAAACACAAGCTGAGAGGTGAATTGATGTCCACTTGCAGAGAGGAGTCTTGGCAGGACTAAATGGAAAGCGTGGGCCCTGTGTGTTGGCTCTGGTGGCACACGAAGGAAGGGTACCAGGAGACACTAGCAAGGCTGGCAATACAATCCACGTCACAGCTCTGTAATAGACTCCTCATCCCAAGTGCTGGAAGGATATTGGGCTCTGCTCTTGTGTATGTGTGTGGCCGTGTGTGGGCATGCGTGCACATGTTTGAGAATGCGTGTAGAGACCAGTGATCAACCATGAGGTCAATTTCTCAGGTGCTCTCCACCTTGCTTTTGGATGCAAGGTCTGCCACACTGGCCTGGAATTCGCTGAATAGGCTGGGTTGGCAGCGAACTCTGGAGTCCCCCTGTCTTCACCTCACCAGGGCCGGGCCCGTAGATCCATGCTACCATGCTCAGACTTTTTACACAGGCGTTGAACAGCTTCTCGTACTTGCACAGCAAGGGCCCGATCCAGTTACCCTGGCTCCGATCTCTGATTTAAAATGAAATTTTTCATTCACATCACTCACTGTGACCTCAGGTAACAATCCCATACCATGGCCCGTCTGAAAAAACGTGCCCCTCATTCCTGATGCTTCTGCAAATGTGCTGGTTTTACCATTATCTTTCAGCCCTATCCTTTCCCACACCCTGCTCTGAATATAATGTTCTGTGAGTTCTGATACCTGCCTTGCCTTCTGTGCCACTGGCCTGAAGATAGCAGGGTTTGTGCTGAGACCTTGGTAGGAGTATAGGCTTACAACTCACTCCTACTAGCAGGGTGGCCTTGGGCTTAGTGACTGGGAGGCCTGTGTTTAGATTTTCCCAGCAGTCAACAGTGACACTGTCTAGGACTGAAGGACACTTGGCAAGTGCATTCCTCCAGGGGGAGAGGATGCTCCATGCAGCTTTGTTCAGTGGGTGACAGCTGTGGTTCCAGGGCCTTCCCTGCCCAGCAAGCTAAGCCTGCCCACACACCTTACTGCCTCTCAGATCTGCTTCACCTAGAAGTGGGTGTGGCCATTCCTACTTCCCAAGCTTGCTGGGAAGGGCAAGAGAGCAACTTCTAAAAGCCAGGACTGTTGGACAGACAGTAGATAGTGATAACTACTCTTTCCCTTCCTTTCCTCCTGCTTGGATTTGGCACGTGACTGACTGACTACCTTTGCAGCAGATTCAGAGGAGAGCACCAGGAAGGGGCAAATGGCCCGAGTGCCCCATTGTTTTATGTTTCAGACAATCTCTTGGTATCCCAGCTCAGATAAAAAAGGAGTATGAAAAATATAAATGTGTCCTCTCACTTCTAAAGGGAAGGTGGGTTAAAAATGAAGCCTAATAGATGTGTGGTTCCTCACAAACATATAGGATGCAGGGCCGGAGCATTGACTGTGTTGGCAAAGTACTTGGCCTGCAGACATGAAGACCTGAGTTTAACCCCCAACAACTGCATAAAAATTGGGGCATATTGGCACATATTTATAATCCCAGTGCTGAGAAAGTAGAGGTAGAAGAATTCCTGGAGCTCACTGGTCAGCCAACCTAACGAACCACACTGGCAATACCAGCGAGAGAGACTGTCTCAAAAAACAAGTCAGATAGTGCTTGAGAAGCAACACTTGAGGTTGAGTTCTAGCCTACGTTATGTGCGTGCGAGTGCACATACATTCACCCACCCACACATGAGTGCACACATACACATACATATAAGCATGCACAGATGAGCATATCCTCTTACAGAGAGAGGGGGCGGGGCAGGGATTAACAATTCCCAACATTCATGTCACTAAACATCCAGTGGCTTGGAGAGCCTTCTTGTGACACATACACAACACACACACACACACACACACACACACACACACTCATGCAAATGCACACACATGCTTCACTGTTACCAGTGCACTCTTGCCATGCTGAGGAAATAACTCGCCAGTCAGGTCACATCTGGAGCACCCTGCCTGAGCCTGAAGATGATGGTTTATTCATGAACAGGACAGCTGTGGCTGGGGAGCTGACTCAGGACTGAGTGTGGATGGAGGGCCAGGTGGCGCAATGAACGTCCTGAGAAGCAAGCTTCTTTAGGAAGCTGATCTTCCTGCAGCTTGAAGCAAGCATTCACTCCCACACTGACTAGAGATTGTCAAGACATAGGTACTAATTCATCAACGAGGACCCAGCAATGGGACCTGAACTTATATATCTGTGTGATTTCTACCAAGCACCCTGGCTCCGGCCTGGGTTTAAGCTGGGGAGCTCACTGTCTTCCTAACCTATTCAGCACTGAGTGGGTCTGTGACAGGGTTTGTTCTCGGCATCCAGTCCTTTCATCAGAGAGCAAAGCTGTTCATACGGGGGACTCCGCAGCCACACTTCCAGAGCCCAAAGTCAGTTCCTCGCCGCCTCCTGGCCCTGTGACCTTGTGAGTGACTTACCCTCGGTTTGCCACAGTCTCCTCACTGGGACCATGAGGATGTAGTTGATAAATGAGGCTTATATAGCAGGGGCATGAGATTCTTTATATTAGCATGGAAGACAACACACTCAGAAGAGTGCGTGGCACACAGTGAGGACTCAGGAGAGCCCAGCTGTTAGTGTTAGGCTATGTTTATTTTCCTACTTGTGAAAGTATAAAAGTTGAAGAATAATTAAAACACATTAAAAGTAGATACGCCAGGAAGGGAGATAAATGAGCTGTTTGCATAAACACGAATTACCAGAGTCACACTCAAGGAAGAATTGTTCCCTGTTGAGGACAGCAACCATCTGGAAGGAATTAAAGGGGGAGGGGGTGGGTCATAAGCAGGGAACACTGGGGGACTGTTGGAAGGAGATAATTCACTCCACTATGCTTAAAGGATCCCAAAGGAAGGACATTGCTCTAGGCTTGGCCAGCATGAGTGGGAGCCCCCCAAAATTTAACCTCATAAACAGTGATCTGATTGGTCTAGGTACCTACACTATCTAGGCCATTCCAATGGACAAACACATCGCCTTGAAAAGGCTGCTTCTGTAACAGAATTAGGCTAATAGCAAGGTGCCACTTTCTGTCTGTGGAAAGAACAATGAGAAAACAGAGATGCAGGGTGAAGTCGGGGTATAAACTGACTCCATTGAACTTCCATGCTCAAAGTATGAATGAACACGATTTAGGGAAAGTCATTGACTGTGATTTTTTTCCCATTTGTTTGGTTTTGGCTTTTGAGATGGGGGGAGAGTGGTCTCATTCTGTAGCCTAGGCTGGCTTCTAATTTCCTATGTAGCCTAGGCTGACTTCTAATTTCCTATGTAGCCTAGGCTGGCTTCTAATTTCCTATGTAGCCCAGGCTGGCTTCTAATTTCCTATGTAGCCCAGGCTGGCTTCAGACTCAAGCCACTCCTCCTGCCTCAGCTTCCCTACAGTTTGCTGGATTCTACTCCATCTGGTTATGGGATTTTTTTAAAGTTATGAAATGTTCTATATATCTTTTGATTTACTAATTCAATTTCTGAGACTTTATTGTTATGAAAATCTTAAGAGCGGGGGAGAGGGGGAAGAGGAAGAAGAGAATAAAGAAGACATATTTGCATTATTTGCTGAGATAAATTGTGTGTCCCCTCCAGAAACTCCTTTCAGTCAATAAATTTATAGGAAGCTAAAAGAAAGATGGTAAAATTCTTGTGAAATAATTATAATTGTAATTGTAAGTGGGAAACTCTGCAGAAATGACACTGTAAAGCCCAGGCATGCAGATGGATGAGCTGAGAAACCGAAGCAAACAAGGCTCTGGCGGAGGGTGTGGGCCTGGGGAGGAGCGTCTTCCTTCAATTTGGAAGGATTGGTTGTGCAATGATCTAGGCCCCAGAGGGACTCCCTGGGATGGGGGAAGGTCGTTGTCGTCAGATGTCTACATATAAACATGGACTTATCTCCATTCCCTGACAAACAGAAAGACCTAAAGCTTGCGGGTACCAAAGAAGGGTCAGATGGGCAGGGCTTGGGGCCTTCAGGACTGGGAAGGAGAAAGAAAAAAAAAAGTTGCTTAGCTCACTATCTGGACTCTGGGCAAATGCAGCCCAAATTCCTCCTGTGACTTCATCCCGGGATCTTACAGTCACATTAGAACCAGGACACCCATACCTCAGGGTGTCCTTCCTACCTCTGAGGAACTGAGGTGTATCTGAGCTCTGAGGTGTCCTGAGCAGAGACTGGTGGGACAGTGCTGGGATCTCTGTTCTCCACCTGCCCCATCTCAGTGCCTCAGCCAATGTGGGTAGGACGTGCAGACATACTGCTTTTACACTTAGTCAAGCACTGTCTGTGGTCTCTCCAGCTCCCAGTCCTGTGGACGCCTGCCTCTGGCTGCTCACAGCTTCGTTTCCCTGGAAGCTGCCTTTATATTGACACCTCTTCAGTTCAGCTTTCCAGAGGGCAGCAATGGTGTGGCCACGGGGACACGAGTCAGGAGGCATGTCACTAGTGGTCATTCCACCTCCTGGCCTCAGTTTCTTCATCAGGAGAATGGGGGAGATGTTCAGTACCAGAGTCTAAGGAGACCCATTAGTGACTGAGCTCTGCAGAGCGCAGATGGGGCTGAGCATGCTTCCCTTGGGCCACCTCACCAGAAGTTTCCTGACTAGAGTAAGGGAACTCATCCTTTTGCTAGACTCTGACTGCTCATACCTTCGTTCAACTTGTAAGTGGCTGTTGAAAGACTAGAACAAGTAAAGAAGGCAGCCAAGATGTCTGGAGTCTAAGCCAAGTCCTGAGAAAATGAACAGGAAAAGCGTAGGTTTTAAGCAACGTGGGGCTGAGTGAGGCCTTGGGGCTCTGCTTCAGCTTCCTCCCATTGCTTTGACCCACAGAGGGCACTGCCAAGTGCTTCCTCAGCCCCTCCACCTTTAGTTTGTTCTGAGTGTTGGAATAATTTACATTCTGCTCCTGTTGGAATGGGCATGCTGGAGTTCCTCTCCATGGATCTTTCTCTCTGGCTAGGGTATAGAACCTGCACATCTCACACCACAGGATCTTATCTAAAGTGACTTGCGTCCTCCAAAAGAGGTCACCACCAATGCTGTGTGATTCCAGGAACACCACTGGAGGAGTACAGCAGCAAGTTATCACGTGGTCCGAGAACCCTCATGTCCTGTTTTCCCTTTTCATGGCCAGAATTACGTTTGTGATACTTGAGCCCTCAGAATTAGAGACAGACACTGAATCTTCATGTTCCTCTTAACTCACAGGGCTGGCAATCTGAGCAGACAGTGGCTTTCACAGGGAGAAAACAGTACAGAGCCAGTCAGTCCTTCTGGGGCTCAGGCTTGCCCCGCTGCTCAGGGGTCAGCCATGTCTCTGAGACATGCAATGTCTGTGCCTCCCTCCTTATCATTCCCCGTGTCCTTCCCTCGTTCTGTGGCTGTGTGGACTCAAGAACTTCTAGAAGTGCCAAGTCACCTAGAAGTGCTGAGTCAAGTTAATTTCTGTTGGTTTCAACTTTGTGTTTCTCCAAGGGTATCTCGGTTGAGGTGGAGAGGTATCTCAGAACGAACAAACCACCATCAATCAATATGTAGATGCCATGCTAGCAATTATTGCCTGCTTCCTTCTGACAACATGGAGTATAAGTATGTCTCTGCAATTCAGAATATGAGCATGACCCACAACATCTGTCTTAGTCAGAGTTTCTATTTCTGCACAAACATAATGACCAAGAAGCAAGATGGGGAGGTAAAGATTTATTCAGCTTACACTTTCACATTGCTATTCATCACCAAAGGAAGTCAGGACAGAAACTCAAAGCAGGTTAGGAAGCAGGAGCTGATGCAGAGGCCATGGAGGGATGTTCCTTACTGGCTTACTTCCTCTGGCCTGCTCAGCTTGCTTTCTTATAGAACCCAGGACTACCAGCCCAGGGATGGCACCACCCACAATGAACCCTTCCACCCTTGATCACCAATTGAGAAAATGCCTCACAACTAGATCTCATGGAGGCATTTCTTCAAGGGAGGCTCCTTTCTCTGTGATAACTCCAGCTTGTGTCAAGTTGACACACGAAACCAGGCAGGACAACATCCCTCCTGTCTCCTATCGATTCCTAATACAAAGTCCTCAAAGAGAAGTTATGCTGTCAGTTGTCTTGCTTGACCAAGCTTTAGACTAAGTTCCTGGTGCTCTGGGTTTCAAGAGTTCCAACGCAGAATTATCTCGTTCTTCCCACCCCATCCCACTGAAGCTTCTTGTTTCCATTTCAGGCTCTACAGGCCCATGTGTCCCCCCTACAAACCTCAGCACCCAGTTTGCATGAGCTCCCAGGAGACACCAGGATGATGTGACGGAACCTAGTGATGAAGATGTCTGGTCTTAGGATTTTTCATATCGAGGGAAAAGACCTCTCTAGGAGGAAATGTTGGGAGGGGCAGAGTGGCTTGTTTTGCTGGGCAGGAATGTATCAAACCTAGAAGGGCAGAGAAGGGGTAAGAATAGATCTGAAATGCTCTCTCCCCTGCCTGGGAGTGCTCTTGATGCAGCAGAAAGAGATGGCATCTTGAATGGAGGAAGCCACAAATCCAGCACTGTAGCTGTCAGCCTGGTTCTGCCTACTGCCAGATGGAGCTGCTTTAAGCAGTTCTCAGCAAGGCATAAAGTAGTGTTTCTCAACCTTCCTAATGCTGCGACCCTTTAATAACAGTTCCTCGTGTTGTGGTGACCTCAAACCATAAAATTATTTTCGTTGATATTTCATTGTGTAATATAAATATTTTTGGAGATAGAGATTTGCCAAAAGGGTTATGATCTACAACACCAGAATAGAGATAGCCCAGTTGAGAACCACCAGCATAGAGGATAGCCCAGTTCTGGAATAGCCCACTAGGGTAGGATTTGCTGTGTGCCCCTGGGCCACATTAACTGGTCTATCTGGAAAAGGAGGTCTAACAGGATTGGCTTAGTCTAATTGGGTCACTATAATGAAGCACCTTAAACTGGATAGTTTATGAGTAACAGAAATTTCTTGCTCATGGTTCTGGAGGCTGGATGTCCCAGATCAAGGTCCCAAATGATTCAATGCTTGATGGCCCCTCTTAGCGTGGGGCTAAGAGTAGACAGCTTCCTTGGACTTCATGCACAAGTTCTGCCCTCCAAAATGCCTCACCTTTTAATGTCATCATTGGCTATAAGGTCTTTAACTCCTATAGGAGAACTTTCGACAATTGCTGGTACCTACTTCCTGTAGTGGAAGGGATCATAACACACAAACACTCTTTCTCTCAGTGTGTGTGTGTGTGTGTGTGTGTGTGTGTCTCAAGTTTAATGAGAGTTGTTTACAGGAAGACCAGTGAACAAACAGTATTTAGAGGAGTGCAGGCAGCTAAACAGAGGCCTATCACTAAAGAAAATATCTCCCTTCTCTAGCAACCATTAACTACCAATAGATCTTCAGGAGGATGGGGCCTCGTGCACCTCTCTCCCCTCTAGGACAGAATGCTGACAGCTCAGTCTTGTGCAGGTTCTGTGAGTGCACAAGTACAAAGGCCCTGCCACACTTGGAGAGCATCCTTGCACAGTGCCTCACCCCCACCCCACCCCTCCCCCACTCACATCCTTTCTACCTCTGCCAGGATGTGCCCTGGGCAGTGGAGAAAACAATCAATATCTTTTTTTTTTTTTTCCTTTTGAGACATGATTTTTTTTTGTATAGCTTTGACTGTCCTAGAACTCACTCTGGAAACCACACTGGCCTTGAACTCGCTGAAATCTGACTACCTCTGCCTCCTGAGTGCTGGGGTTAAAGGTGTACACCCCTACTGCCCAGCTTGGAACAATTGAATTCCATAAAACTGTTCATATTCAATTTCTGTCCAATGGAAAATAATGTCCATTTCCTGTGGATCAGCCTAATACATGATGTGTATATTTGTGCAGCAGAACACTAACTAAGTGTCTTAGTTAGGGTTTTACTGCTGTAAACAGACACCATGACCAAGGCAAGTCTTATAAAAACAACATTTAATCATGGCTGGCTTACAGGTTCAGAGATTCAGTCCATTACCATCAAGGTGGGAGCATGACAGTATCCAGGCAGGCATGGTGCAGGAGGAGCTGAGAGTTCTGTCTTTATCCAAAGGCTGCTAGTGGAAGACTGACTTCCAGGCAAATAGGGTGAGGGTCTTAAGCCCACATCCATAGTGACACACCTATTCCAACAAGGCCATACCTCCAAATGGTGCCACTCCCTGGTCCAAGAATATACAAACCATCACACTAGGCTCTAACTTAAGAGTTGCTAGGAATCTTTTAAAATCCCAAAGTCAACATCCTGCCTGGTATCAGCAATATCTGCAGATATTATAGTGACAGATAGGTCTGGGGGCCACTGTTAGCACAAGGCCTGGGATCTACTGAAGCATTATCAGCTACCCTTCCCTTTCAGTCACCTTTTATTGAGCACCTGCTATATGCCATAGACTTCCCTGTTGTAATTTGGACCTCTTTGCTCAACCCATTCTCACTCCTCACCTCTTCCACAGTGTCCCGGCCTCGAAGCTCCCCAGATGACTTAAAGGCACTGACTCGGAACGTCAACCGGCTGAATGAGAGCTTCCGGGACATGCAGCTGCGGCTGCTGCAGGCTCCATTGCAGGCAGACCTGACAGAGCAGGTGTGGAAGGTTCAGGATTCCCTGCAGAACCAGACAGACTCATTGTTGGCCCTGGCCGGCTTGGTGCAGAGGCTGGAGGGCACGCTGTGGGGGTTGCACGCGCAGGCGGCACAGACTGAGCAGGCGATGGCCCAGCTGCGTGACCGAACAGGACAGCAGAGTGACTCCGCACAGCTGGAACTCTACCAGCTGCAGGTGGAAAGCAATCGAAGTCAGCTGCTGCTGCAGCGCCACGCGGGCCTGCTGGATGGGCTAGCACGCAGGCTGGGGGTCCTGGGGGAGGAGCTGGCTGACGTGGGCGGTGCGCTCCGTGGCCTCAACCACAGCCTGTCCTATGACGTGGCCCTGCACAGCACGTGGCTACAGCACCTGCAGGTGCTGGTGAGCAATGCCAGCGCAGACACGCGACGTATGAGGCTGGTACACATGGACATGGAGATACAGCTCAAACAGGAGCTGGCCACACTCAACGTGGTGACCGAGGACCTGCGTCTGAAGGACTGGGAACACTCCATCGCCTTGAGGAACATCACCCTTGCCAAAGGTACCTGGGTGACCTACCCTGTCCATAGCTCCTCCTTCCTGCCTACATTTCCTACTAAGGCCTACCCCCCACCCCCATCCCCGGTAAAGTTCATCCTGAGGACCCATCCTGTAGTGACAGTTAAAACTTACACCTTCACCTTTACATCTTACACTGTATGACTCTGGAATGTCCTACCTAAATGGCCTGTGCCCATTTCCAGGGCCTCCCTAGGTCTCTCTGCTCAGTAAGTCTCCCTGGGGCTGAGAATGGACCCAGCATCCACACTCCTAGGCAGGAAAACAAGCACGGGTGGATGGTGATGGGTTGGGTGGTCAGAGATTTGGTATGCCTTCTGCAGCCTTCAGGAGACAGAAAGGGGTCCTGCTATAGGATCAGACTGGAGGGCAGAGAGGTCCTCCAGTGGCAAAGGTCCTAATGAGTGGAGCTTCAAGGACTGGAGAATTCCAAACTTGAACTTGGCCTAGTAGACTGTTAGAAAAATGTTTGCCCAGGCAGTGGTGACTCATGCCTTTAATCCTAGCACTCAGGAGGCAGAGGCAGGCGAATCTCTGAGTTCAAGGGCAGCCTGGTCTACAGAGCAAGGTTCCTGGATAGCAACCTACTCAGAGTAACCCTGTCTCAAAATAGAAAGAAAAAAAAAAAGCTAAAACAAAACAAAAGAAGAAAACTATGTTTGTCAGGTAGAGTATGTTTGAATTCACTAAATTTATTTCCTAAACACAATTGGCTGTGTGCTGGCCCATACCTGTGAGCATAGCACTTGAGAAATAGAGGTGCAAAGATTAACAGATGGAGGCCAGATTGGTCTCCATAAAAAGACCCTGCATATGAATAGATGCAGTCACTAATGAGGGGGCTGCTATTGCTGTGATGAGACACCATGACCAATAGATGCAGTCACTAACGAGGGGGCTGCTATTGCTGTGATGAGACACCGTGACCAATAGATGCAGTCACTAATGAGGGGCTGCTATTGCTATGATGAGACACCATGACCAAAAGCAAACTGAAGAAGAGGTTTATTGGGCTTACGATTCCACACCACAGTCCATTATTGAAAGAAGTCAGGGCAGGAACTTAAACAGAGAGGGAACCTATAGGTAAAAGCTAATGCAGGGACCATGGAGGGGTGCTTCTTATTAACTTGCTCTTCGTGGCTTGCCTGATATGCTTTCTTGTAGAACCCCAAACCACCGCCCACAAGCACTACAGGCTTGTCTGCAGTCTGATCTTAGGGAGGCATTCTCTTGACTGAGGCTTCCTCCTCTCCTCCAACTGTAGCTTGTGTCAAACTGACATAAAACTAGCCAGCACACTCAACAGCTGTTAACCTAGAGACCCAGCTCATCTCTTCTGATAGACCACTGTCTTCTCCCCTGCCCGGCTCTGAGATTTATGAGGCTCTGAGTAGTCTGGCATTCGGCACTACTGAAGTTGTCCTCATTGGTAAACCTGCTGCACGTGGGCATAGCATACCTGGGGCATGCCACACAGCATCTCTTAAGAGCAGCACCTGTCTAGGGAAGTGTCACTGTTCCCTTGAGTGCTGCCATGGGCACTGAGACGCAGAAAGCATAAAGAGCCTGCCCAGGTTGCAGGGTGAGATGGGAGTAGAACCAGGCGTGGATTCTGGCCTTTGTGAGGCCATGCTTCTGTGACTCCTGTTTTGTTTTCTGGGGCATTCCCTCTGGTCCTGTCTGCTTTCTTCCCTGAAACAGAGAGGTAGACAGAGCCATCTGAATCTCTCCAGTTCACCTCCTCCAGCCCCGTGTCCTCTCCTCACCACCTGCAGTCCCTCCTCTGAGCTTCCACAGTGACCACAGGGTGACCACAGGGTGACCACAGGGCGCTTTAGTCATCCTGCTGCCTTTAGTGCTTCACGTTCAGAGTGCCCTAGTATGTTTCCGTGAACCTTTATACTGCTGTTGGAGTGGCCTTCCTGCCATAATTCTTTCTAATTTGTCTCTAATTTATACCTCTCTAAACACACATGTACATATTCATACACATACATATGCATACTTGCCTATACATACCTGTATAAACACACACATACACACACATATTCCTGAATGTATAACTCACACACACACACACACACACACACACACACACACATGCACAGATACATTCACAAACACAGATACCTGCATGCACAGCTCACATGTGTTCATATGTACATACACCTGGATATGTAACTCACATATGCACAAATAGGCATATATATCCACAAGCACACACATAGACACCGCCATGGATAACTTACCAGCACACACACACACACACACACACACACCTGCATGCATAATTCACATGTATGTGTACACATATGAACAAACACACATGTGAATGCATAACTCATAGGTACATACATGTGTACACATACACAAGCACACACATACCCTACATGCATAGCTCACATGTATGCGTGCATACAGACAAGCAGATACCATGTTCCACCCCTTTTCTCTTTTCTGGTTCATATTCATAAATACTCAAGAGCATGTGTTTTTCAAAGATGAGAGCATTTACATTATCCTTGAGCTGCAGACGATTTTCATGCAGTTTTCTAGGGGTTTCAACTCCAGCTCATCTTTTGTAGACGTTCACGGCAAAGCAGTGTTTTCTTCTGCTTTGGATCTTTTGGCATTGATGAGGTCTGTCAAAATCTGCCTGTGCAATTTAAAGGCACAGAGAACTTAGGTCATCAGAGTGAGAGGCATCCCTGGAGCAGGAAGGAAAATCAGAGAGGGGAGACATGCCAGAACACATTGGTATGGCAAGCCTTGAGGCAGGCCACCCAAGCCATATGCAGATGGCTAAAATGGAAGCTTTCTAGAATTCTTTGGAATGGGAATAGACCTCTGAAATCATCTGGTCTAATCCTCCCGTATCACAGTGGAGAACTCAAGGCCCCAGGAGGGAAAATGACTTATCCAAGTCAAATGACAACCCTCTGGATGAATGAAAACAAGACTTGAAGGCAGCTTTATCTGGCAGCTGCTTTGTTTTCAATAGAAAACGCCACCTAGTGGATGGAGGAGGGAGTCCCCTCAGTGCCTTCTGTCAGGTGTGTGGAGTAAAGGAGTTGGCGCTGGGTACTAGGGCTGACAAAGGGACTCTGCCTTCCAGTTAAAAGAAGCAGACCAAGATGTACGTCTGTGAATGGAGCCACTTGTAAAACACGTGTACCTGCTCTGGAAGGGTTGGGGTGTGTGAACAGGTCCTGGGTAGGTTGTGTGACATCTGTCCTCTTACCTTCCTCAAAGAGGATGCGGGATACTCTGCGAAGGTGAGCTGGTTAGTGAATCCTGTTCCCATTTCTTTACCCTTGAGTATCTCCCCAGCAGGGCTGCCCCTGATCCTCCTGTAGGTGCTGCTCTTCTGGCTGTGGAATGGAACTATAGTCTCTGACCTGCCCTTCTCTTAGGTAGAGAAGTTTTGAATGAGGAAGGAGTCAGGATGCTCTCATGGGCCCTGTAGCATCAGAAAATTGAGGCAGGGCCATCAGTGGCAGGGACCGTGTGGGCTCAGTTGGTAGACAAACCTTATCCCAAACCCCCTTCATGTTGTGATCTACCTCAGAAAGTGAGAAACAAGACATGTGACTATAAAACTCTGAGAGATAAAGGGGGGAGGGCTTCTGTGGGCAAACCTAGGTGCAACTGCAGCTATAATCGTATATAGCCCAGATGTTACCTCAGAATGTCAGCTGTGGGTTGGCAGAGCTGTAGCAACTGGAGCTCAAGGTCCTGGAGAGATGAAGAGTGAAGTGGGGTGAAGTCTTTGGACTGGGTGAGCTTTAGCAACAGAGATCTGGGCTAGGTTTCCTCTGCTGCTGAGCTTGGCGGGAGGGGAGACAGCTCGGTACAGGACAGGGATGGGGAAGAGGTGCAGGTGATGGAGCTCATTTGCACCTTAGCTCTGCCTTGCATTGGCTGTATAACTCTTGGCGAAACAGGTTTCACGTCTTGATCCTGTTATCTGAGAATTGGGATAAAAAAAAATATGATGATACCTAAAAACTCCAGCTTTCCTTAAATGCTTTACATAACTTGTGAATTAAAAAATAAAAAAGCTAACTACCTTCCCCTTGCTCTGGAGCCATTGAATTGTTAAATAGCTGTCAGCTTCGGTTAGGGTCTGAGGACGGTGCCAACTTTTGGAATGTATCAGTACATCTTGATCTTGGCAGCCGGGTTGTTTTGTGTGTATCAACACCCTCTGGTCTCATATCCTCATTCGTTTTGGTCAAGCATTGATTGTGCAAGACACTGCTAAAAGCCTACATGTTTGGGGTTCCAGAGAGAGCATCACACGCTGGGGCTAAAAATATCAGTTTCTTGTCGAGAGACTGCGAGCCTTCAACCAAGGCATCTGTAGGGGTACGCCCCTCTGAAACGCTGAGGCAGGGTCCTTCCTGTGTCTTCTGAACTTCTGGTGGCTGGGGCAAGCATAGCCTGCAGATGCCTCATTCCCCTCTCTGCTTCTGTCATCCTATGTCTCTGTTTACAGGACTCTGGTCGGAGGTGAGGGCTTGCAGCCTGGATTACCACAGCAGGGTTAGGTAGACTGGATTCATCAAAGTGAACCAGATCTGCTTGTCTGGGTTGCGCTTGTGCCATCAGGAACCCATGGGACCAAGAAAGATCAGCAGCAAAACCAACAAGGAGCATCCTCAGATCCTAGTCATGGGCAATTGACAGGGAGGCCTCCTGGGTGACTGAATGAGTGGCAGGAAGGTGGCAAGGGTGAGACGTCTGGTCTCGTGGGTGTAGCAGAAAAGATAAGTGCCAGACGGACCTGGACCGAGATCACCGTGGCTGCCTGTGTGGCCTCAGACATAACTTCAACATATGGCATAGGCAAAGTGGAGACTGAATTCAGTCATGTATACTTGAGTCTCTGCCACACCAGAGCCTCTCCCGGAAGGTAGTCTCATCCATGAGTAATTAGACACTTATCCTCCACCCAGGTGCCCCTCTGAAACCTGAGCTTAGCCAGGGCTCCTCCTCCACTGCATTCCCAGAGGGAGCCAATAGCTATCCTACATTCTAAACAGTCTGGCCATTCCTTCTGTCTCTGATGGCCTCTTTCCTAGCCCAGGGTTCCTCCACCTCCCACTCGATGGACCACAGCCCCTACCATCTTGTCTTTCACCTTCCTTCTGTTCTATCTTTCTCTCACACCACAGTCCAGCCATCTTCCTCCCTTTTGTGTGTGTGCAGACCTGATGTGGCTTTCCTACCACCTGGTCAGAGTCAAGTCCAGCACCTCAGCCTCCAGTACGCCCGCTTTCCCAGTCCACTGAGCTCCTGCTGCTCGGTTCACTATAGCTTACATAGCTGCATCGCCGCCTTTAGCTCCTGTAGGAATGTTCCCTCTGCACAGGATCTCTCCCTCTTCCTTCCCTGACCACTGAAACAAGCTGTGTGTGTGTGGGGGGGGGGGGGACTTTGACCACAGGCATTGCCTTCTTTTCAGTTCAGGAAACTGGAAGTCTGAGTTCAGGGTACTGGCATAGTTGGATTCAGGTGAGGGCTACCTTCCCTGCTGTGTACATGACCACTTGTGTGCCATATTCTGCTCTGGAAGACAGAGAGAGAAAGAGAGAGAGACAGAGAGAGAGAGTGAGACAGAGACATAGACACACACAGAGACAGAGAGACACACAGAGAGAGATGTTGGGGTGGGGCTGGGTGGTAGGGGACAGAAGTGAAGGGAGAGGAAAGGCAGGCTTGTGCCAAGCTCAATGGCGTCCCCCAACTCCAGACAGGAGACTGGGTTTCATGCTATAGCCCAGGCTGGCCCTGAGTTCACCATCCTTCTACCTCTGCCTCCTGACTAGGGCTAAAGGCATAGTCCACCATAACTGATCTTCCTCATTTTATAAAGACACTAACCCCATTGAGGGGGGCTCCATCCCTATGACCTCATCTAAACCCAGTCAGTCACCATGATGCCTCCCATAGCCCCACCTTTCCAAACCATAACCTTGGGGGTAAGAACTTCAACATATGAGCCGGGTGTGGTGGCACACGCCTTTAATCCCAGCACTCGGGAGGCAGAGGCAGGCAGATTTCTGAGTTCCAGGCCAGCCTGGTCTACAAAGTCAGTTCCAGGACAACTAGGGCTACACAGAGAAACCCTGTCTCAAAAAACCAAAAAAAAAAAAAAAAAAAAGAAGAACTTCAACATATGGATTTGAGAGGGACACAGATAACCCCTCAATACCCTCCACCCTTCTTCGCTTAGCTAGGACCTGTTTCTTCCTGAATGGGATTCCATGGAACCCCCTTCTGTGCCCCCCAAAGCCGAGTAGCTGCCATTATATGTTTCCAGCACAGAATTCTGGCTCTTCCTCCCATCTCAGAGAGAGTCATTTGCTTTTTCCACCAGTGTCCTGGCTTTCTAACCCTCTAATCTGCTTGTTCTTGTTGTCATCTTTCAGGGCCACCGGGACCCAAAGGTGACCAAGGGAATGAAGGGAAGGAGGGAAAGCCAGGTAGCCCCGGACTTCCTGGATCTCGAGGTAATGGGGTACGCTGGGAGGAATCTGGGGGAATATTCCACATCTACCCCTGACATGCTCTCCCTAGGGATGATAGACAGTCACCACTCGCTCTTCCACCGGGTGACTAAGAGGTTGTAAACTTAACCATAGAATGGGCCAAATGCTTTTCCCTAAGAAGTACCAGGATCTGAAGGAAGGGGCTCCCAAGAGTCCCCAGATTCCCTAAGCCACTGCCCACATAGGAATCAGGGTTCACATGGCCAGGGCCTTCAAGCGAAGACGGTCTGCCATGCTAGGAGCCTGACACTCTGCTGTGCCATCTCACTGCCTGATGCCCTGCAGCCTTTCTTAGGCTCATAGTCTTAGAAGTTTCCTATCAGGGACTCGGACAAACATCTGAATGTGCCCATTTCTGTGTTGCATGCAACGTTCCTCTGAGTGAAGAGGCTCCAAGATGATGCTAGGAGAGGAGGCTTAGCGGGGAAGGGTCTGGTTATTTATTTTAGGGCGTTATCCCTGCCAAATCTCTAGGTACATTACAGATGAGGGGAGAAGACAGGGCATGGAAGGGGAGTGCTCCAGCCTGAAGGGGAGTGCTCCAGCCTGACCTCCCCTCTGTCCTCAGCTCCATAGCAAAGGATGCCCTGAGGCGCTCAGGACAGAAGAGCCACTTTTCCTGCCTCATGAATCACAGGGTGGGGGCCCTCTGGGCACATCTTGCAGTAGACTCAGAGATCACCGCAGGACTCTTAGACTCTGGGAACAGATGCATCATGTCAGAAGAAAAAAGAAAGGCATTCCATCAATTTCTTTGACGTCCTCACACCCTTGGGAGGCCACTGCCTACCCCCGAGTCGTTTTGCTATTAGCCCTGCGGTAATAACTGGGAGATAGGTTTCTTGTGCTGTGGAAAAAGAAACCCAATGAAAACCAGCTTGCTCTCCAAGCAGGAAAGAACCATTAGGAACTTGATTAAGAAAACTGTGTTCTACAGCGATGACTAGTCTTGGGTCAGGACTCTTGGGCCTTGGGCTCTCACTCCATAAAAGTGTTTGTTGATTCTGGCTCGCCATGGTACATTCGGTGTAGGCTGTGGCCACGGTGTCTGATAGCCAAGAAGCTGGAGCAAAGCACCTTATGGGATGGCCTCCTATGCACCCATTGATTGGTTTTGTGGACATTCTTGTGCTTTTGACACTTTGTTTGTGGAAAGAAAGGGAGTGTTTTGTTTTGTTTTTTTTATTTATCTTTTTTTTTTCCCTCTTCCTTTAAATAGGTTATGGTGCCACCTCAGCCTCTTCCCACTCACTAATGCCATCCCCACAGCATTCTCCTCCCTAAGGACCAGTGAGAACCTTAGCCTAAAGCATGACATGATGTTAACCAATCATGAACTTTCTGTAAGAGAGAAAGGGACTCAGATCCTGCTTCAGAAAGCCCTTTGCTGTGTGCCCTGGGGCAAACATCCAGGAGCCTTAGTTTCTTTATCTGTAGTATGGGTATAAATAATACAGCCCCCTCCCACCTCCCATGCATGTCATAAGGATTACATGAGATTCTTTATGCCTGCACACAAAGTAATCCAAAAGATGTTTGCGGAATTTAGAAATCCAGCATGCTTGCAGGTATCTGAATGGGACTGGCACTTCTACTACCACAAGAACACTAGGCCTGTTGTGAGAGGTGAGGGGTCAGGAAAAGTAATGTAGGTGTGTATGGGGAGGCTCCGAGCTGCCCTGTAGGATGCTAAGCAAGGGAAAGCAGAGGCTATGGAATACCAACTTCATATTAATTACTAAACTAGACAATGGCATCTAATGGATCAGAGTCTGCAACTGCACCCTTGTCTCTTCTCACCCAGGTCTGCCAGGAGAGAGAGGTGACCCAGGACCTCCTGGTCCCAAGGGTGATGATGGGAATCGAGGGGCTACGGGCCCCATGGGCGTGCGCGGATTCAAAGGTAATACTGAATCTTGACACACCCTGGAGCTCACATTCCTTCAGTCCTTGAGTAGGATAGGAGCCATCCAGGAGAGTGCTGTGTGTGTGTGTGTGTGTGTGTGTGTGTGTGTGTGTGTGTGTGTGTGTTGTGTGTGTGTGTGTGTGTGTGTGTAAGTACTTGTGCACGTGCATGCGTGGGCGCGTGGGTATATGTACATAGGTTGCAGAGATAAAAGCAGGGAACCTAGTGAGGGGTCTCTGAGAACAGAGCCAGGCTGCAAGCCCTTATCACTTGTCCTCAGTCCTACCAGACTCCTCTCCTTCTGCATGTCCCCCACCCCCAGTGCTTACAACATTATTTCCTTTCTACAGTTTACTTTGCCAACAGTGCTTCTTCTGATATTTTTCCTTCTTTCTATGGGTAATCCCCTTGTTCATCCTCATGGGAATCTACTTCTTCACGGTCAGTCTGGATTGTCAGATTGGCCAGGTGTGCTGTACTTCATTAATCCTGGCACTCAGGAAACAGGCAGGTAGATATCTGTGATTCCAAGGCCACCCTAGCCTACACAGTGAACTTCAGGACATGCAGAACTACATAGAGGACCATATCTCAGATAGATAGATAGATAGATAGATAGATAGATAGATAACCATATCTCAGAGAAATAGACAGATAGAGAGATAGATAGATATGTAGATACACAGATACAGAGATTTATAGATAGATATACATACATAAATAATAGTTACATACATACATACATACATACATACGTAGATACATAGATAGAAGACAAGGATATCTAATGCTCTTTGCACAGGGTGCCTACATATCATCATTACCATGACAACTCAGAAAAAGTACTGCCCATCATCACCCCCGCCCCAACACACACACACACACACACACACACACACACACACACACACACACACACACACACACACACACACACACGCACACACACACGCGCACACACACACGCGCACACACACACACACACACACGCACGCACACACACCCCTGTGACTGAGAGGTCTTCTGTTCTTGGAAATCATGTTCTACTCTCTAGTGATAAGATGGACTGAGGTCTTTCTTTTATGACCCTGATTGAAAATATGTAATTTTTTAAAAGACCACATAAAGAGAGCCAATGCTTGTTGACAAATGACTAGACAGTACGGACATACACAGAGGGTAAAGTAGACAGGAAGTCCTTTCTTCTTTGGCCCCTTTGGCTCCGACTCTTCATAATAACCACGGTGAAATCTCTGGAGCACACACTGGTGGATATTTCTCTAAACATGTTCAACCATGAATGTGATTGGTTTCCTTCTTTTCAAACCGGGGATCACAGTAAGTACTCTCTCTCGGACATTTTTGGCTTGCTTTCTTCACCCACAGTGTGCAGTGTGGGCTTCGACTTGCCGAGATTATGTTGGGAAAAACCTTAAAGTAGAATACTTCCTGCCTTTCTGTTGTCCACTGAGTGAGCGAGGCCAGGACCTTCTCCTTCTTTGTAGAGTGAGACGGAAACTAAAAGTCTGACCTTTTAACTCAACCCTGGAAAGGAAGTTCCACAAGTCCTTGGAAACTGTCTCCCCTGCCAGAAAAACCAGCCTGACTTATACCCTGACTCCATGGACGGCTGGAGCTCAACTCCTTCCTCTCCGATGAGCTTGGGTGTGAATTTCTCCAACACTGACTAACTTTGCTCCCTGCCAGGCATTCCTTGATGCTATATGGTAGATGGGGCTCTAATGTGCTTTCTCATGGGGCCCTTCTTTTTCCCTTATGACCAGAGCAGACACTATAATTATCTTCTCCACAGTGCGCTCTGGTGACTGCTGTCCCCTGCCTGAGGGGTTCACTGGCCTTGAGTTAGCAAGTCCATAGATTAAAAAAAAATCTTATTTGTAGTGTGTTGTTTCCATTCCTAACACCAGTATTCCTTCCGTTCCAGGTGATCGAGGCCCAAAAGGAGAGAAAGGAGAGAGAGGAGAGAGAGCTGGTAAGGAAGTTCTGCTGGGTTGTAGAGTACTCTGGGGCACAGGTGAAGCCCTATAAGGTCAGGTACTGAAACCACACTCTGGGTCTTGAGCATCAGAGAGTCCCCCCTCCCCCTTTTTAATCCCTCACTGGCCCAGTAATATGTATCATCAACCACTAGGGGTATAGGCCTGGGGTTTGTATAGATGGATCTAGAGGTTTCCTCCCCACAGCACCTTGTAGCACCACTAATTGCCTATATACAATCTTTGCAAAGTGGAGAGAATAATAATCCTGACCTCTTAGGGCCATGGTGAGAATATGACAGAGTCCGGATACCTGATTCAGAGCTCATGGAGTATTAGCCATGAATATTCCATACCATACATCAGACATACTTCCTAAAATCACTGGAGGAGATGTTGGCTAGAACTCGGCTCCAGACTTTGTAGAAATGGCTCGTGCAATGCTCAGAGAAACAAGCCGAGGCTCACTGGACCCTCTTTTGTCTTCTTCTTTGCTACTTCTGAGGCCATGAGGCTTAAGACATTTCACATTCCCTGGCAACCATACAGTTGGGCCCCTCTGCTGAAATCCTTCCTGTAGTCATTGCAAGAGATCTGGCTGATCCAGCTGAACCACATTTTTCTGAGGTATATTTTCCCTCAAGGTGCCGTGTGTAGACTCCCAGAGAGACTGTTGGGAAGAACACACAGAACCTCTTAGTCAAGTTCCAAACAAGAATAGAACACCTGGGATGCGGCGCCATTGGCGCTGAGTGTCTATTCAGGAGAGCACGGGTGGATTATCATGTCTGTGGGCACCTGTGCTCCGGGCATTACTTAAAGGCATGTGGCCTGGGTACAGAGCTGGGGAAGTACAATCTGAACTGCTTACTGAGGAGACCCCCAAAGGGTGGTAAAGGTGGTCTTTGGGGTGCTGCCTACTCCTGGGCTTAGAACCAAGCATTTTTGCATCTTCTGACAGAATGCTGCCAAGGTAGCTGAGAAGGGCTGGACTGTGGCATTTAGTTCTGAGACATAAACAATGTGTGGAGGGTTGGGCAGGAAGAGAGGAGCAATGTGGAAAGATGACCTTTGAGAATGAGATCCGAAAGGAAACTCGGCCCACATACCAGAGGGGTCTCACTGGAGACTGTCTGCCAACTGTTCTCTTAGCTGACTTGAGAACGCAAACAGCAGGTCACAGGCAGCAGAATGAATATGGTCGTTGTCTACCTGGACAGCACTGGTTAGGCTCTGAGACTGAGGAGGTGGAAGCCAAAGCTGGGTGGTGTGAGGCTCCCCAGTCAGAGGCTGGGGAAGAGCGCCCAATCCACTTGATCTTATAGCCTATGGATGACCCAGCCAGTGACTGGCATCTGCTCTGGATTTGTCTCCCAGGGGAAGGAAGGTTTCTTTCCTGTTATAAGGAGAATACTATATCCAGACTAGAGCTCAGGGCTCAGACACAAATCCTAAGCTTGTACAAACTTTTAGCTACCTTTCAGAGACCCCAGAATTGGTCTCCTTGTGCCATGGAACTGGCAGGTGAGGGGGCTTGGCGGACTGTAAGCTACTCGAGATGTGAAGAAGAGCATCAAAGGTGCACAGGAACACTAGAACCATGGGGCTGGAAGTCTCCCATTCACCTTCCTCACTGTCAGAGGCCCAGAGCTGAGCACTGGCTCCCTGGCTTCCTTAGTCTGGAGTGGGAAATCAGGTCACAGTCTTGGAGCAGTGGAGTCTTGGGTGGTATGGTTGGGCTCCCCAGAATTCCTAGTGAGTTCCTCTTCCCTCGTGGCTCTAGATGCTGATGGAAGACCCAGGCTGGCGGAACCTTTGCCTCCGTTCAGAACTGAGGTCTGACTCTGGTTGGTAGCAGGGTTATCTTCCCACGGCCTCGGCTTCCTAGGTTGCTTCTGGCCATGCCTAGTCATATGTCCCCTGTCCCCGAGGTGTTACTTATATCCCTGAGACCCAGGCTCTGAGGAGAGGCCCATGGCTCATCTTTCAGAAAACTGTGGAAATTCTGATGGACACAGTGCCTACTACGACTGAGGCTTTCTTAGTCATTCCCTGGTTCCTTGGCAGTCCCACCGTGGAATCTACAGAGTAGGAAGTGTGAGTTCTTAGCATCAGAGAACCTCAAAACCCTGAGCTGAGTGGTGCAGGGGGTGAGGGGCAGCTCGCTTGGCTGGGTTCTAAGGCTTGAAACCTTTACCAAATTCCTCAGGTTAACCTGCATCTCAAATGCCTGAAGTTCCTTCCAGCAGGGAGTGTTACTATAGTAACAGTGCTCATGACAATATCAAGAGAGACACCTCTCAGTGGCTAGTGGCCAGTGCATGGTATTAAGGAAAACTCCTGGGGACCATGCTTGCAGTCAGTGTGAACATGCTTTGCTGAACAAAATTCTTGCCAGTGTTCACCCATATTGAATCTGGAGTTGTGGGACTTGGGAGTGTGGATAGGTTTCAGATCACTTCCTGTTCCCCATTCCTAGCTCCACCCCTGCAGGTCATTGACCCAAGAGGTGGAGGGACTCTAGGGTTACCTGCTGAGATGGTGGTTACAATGGGTCTAAAATCCAGACCTCTTGGTGTTTTTCTTGATGAGAAGTAAAGACTTGTATTTTCCCTTCAGGCCTTAGTGACATCAATCATCCCATAAAACCCCATTAAATAGCCCTGGCTTTTGGAGATTTGGCCAGGGAATAAACAAGATCCATATGTGCATCTTAAGGAAGACAGACGTTTGTTTTACCTTGGAATATAATCTGTTTGCAAGATACATATGTGTGTACAGAGTTCTGTTTAGATCCCAGTGCGTACATTTTAGGCAGTATATAAGCTCAGGTTGTTTTTAAAAACAACAACAAAAACTTTCCTCAATTTGGTTTCACATGAGAAGAAACTATGCAGCCTGACATGGGGTGAATCCCCAAGTCAACATTAATCAATAGTTATCACTGGAAGTGTGTTTTGTTGTTTAAGTAGAGGGGTTTCTGGGTCCCAGCAGGATCCAGACCGAAACACATACACATGTGTGCATGTGAGCACACACACACACACAAAGAGAGAGAGAGAGAGAGAGAGAGAGAGAGAGAGAGAGAGAGAAAGGAGGGAGGGAGAAGGATGGCGGGGAGGATTGGTGGAGGGGGAGAAGGGGAAAGAGTGACCAAGGAAGGGAGATTCCACTTTTCCAATGGCTGCTGGGATGTTGCTACCTCTATTTAAAGTAAAGAAGGGGAAGGGAGTCTTTAAAGTGTGCACGAACACACACACACACCCCAAACCAAAGCTTACAGCTAGTAACTGAAATATAGAGAGATGCACATTTCACTCAGGAAAATCAGCTTGAAGCAAAAACTGAAGCAAAATGCAAAATGCCAGAGAGGAATAACAAGGACATGGTAAATGAGGCACACGAGAAGATGGAGATGAAGTACAGCAGAGCAGGGGTGGGGGTAGGGGGGTGTCAGGACACAGGGGCTAGGGCAGAACTGACTTTGAAAAGGAGCAGAGGCCAGAGAAAATGAGGGGACTCTCAGGGAGTGGGGAGTGGCCTTTCTTACTTCTATCAGAATCAGAAGGTGTGTGGACGGAAAGCTAGCTTGTGTGAAGAGAGTTGGGGCACTCATCCCTTTGGCAAATGTCTATTGAGTGTTCGTCCCAGGAATTTCCATCATTAAAAGTTACTGGTGACCTTGGGAGGGGCTGTGGTGGAAGTGGGGGGGGGCAAGGTCAGAGAGAAGTTGTGATCCAAACTCTAAAGGGGAAGTTGAGGTCCAGTAGATGCTTGAGGAAAGTGATGGATGGCACCCCAGATGCAGGGAGCTGTGCGTGGAGTTGGTACCCCAATAGATGGGTTGAGTGAGAATTTAAGGTATTCGAAACAAAAATCCAAGCCCAGCCGGACAAGTGAGAATCCCTGCAGAACTTTGCAGGGGTCGGGAGGTTAGCTTTGACCTGTTCACTTTAGAAAGTCACCAGCGGGTTGAAAGCAGACGTGAGCAGTATGGGGTAGTTAGGAGGACCAACCAGAGGCAAAGTTATCCCTGATGGCTCCTTCCCAAGACCTGAGGCACGCCCTTCCTCCTGGGAGGACAGTCCCCTCGGTAAGTCCGAGCTGCTCCTCTGCTCCAGCTCCTGCTTGGGTCTCAGGGGCCCTGTCTTAACAAAGTCTTCTTCTGATGCATCATCCAACACAAAGACAAGACCCAGACTCCGCAAAACTCCAAACAAACAATATGAACCACGGGGCAGCTCAGAGAAAACCACTTGATTCTTCTGAGCCCGTTCACAGGCTATGACCTCAAGCTGGCTTTTCCCATACCACAGGTTCCTGGCATCACTCAGGTGCCCTACTCTATCTGCTCAGAGTTAGTATGGACCCCACAGGCTCAGTGCTCAGTCTCACAGCACCCCCAGTTTAGATCCAGTTGCTGTAATTGGTGCTTCCCACGGCCTCCTTGAGTTTAGTCATTTGCGAGGATGGCTCACGGAGTGGTGCCTTCTCCTGTTTTCTTCTTTCTAAAGGACATTCTCACCATCCCTGGGCAGCTGAAGAGAGACAAGAATGGGGTCTTGCGCCCAAGCAAGGAAAAAATACTAAGGCCCGTGTCGAAAGAAGTGAAATCCCCCTTTGGACCCCAGCAGTGCTGAGGCCACCAAGATAACGCTAACATCTAAGTTCTAAACACATGTGAGTGAGTGAGTGCAGGAGTCTCGGGCCAGTGCCTGAGAAGGGCAGCTATTAGGAAACAATAAACAAATGAATGTTTGGCATGCACACTAAGCAAGAGTTAGCAGCCAGAGGCATATTGGGGATTCGGGAGGGCTAGATGCTTTGAACTGCTATTCTAGTGAGTTATTCAGGCCTGCTAGTCAGGCCAACCAGTTTCTGATCTGGGTCCAGCCCTGTGCTAGCTAGCGCACCCCCATGGATTTGTGATAGTTAATTTCTGCTCAGTGCCAGGAGACAGCTCCCCTAGGACTTAGAGGTTTACTCTCGGGGATTTGCCCTGCAAGAAAATTCTTAGTAATACAAACCTCAGGCAGAAGGAGAACAAACAGAGCCTTGACAGCACTGGAGAGATGGCTCCACAGTTAAACCAGCGAGCTGCTCTTCCAGAGGACTCAAGTTCAACTCCCAGCACCCAAGAGGGGTGGCTCACAGTGCCTGTAACTCCAGTTCCAGCAGATCCAAAACTCTCTTCGGGACTACACACACATATGACATACGCATTTAAAAAGAAGCCCAACTAAAATTTAAAAGCAACGAAGAAGCAGAGGTGACTGAAACCACCAAAGAACTGAAGCTTGGATCACTGATGTGGGTTTTGTACAAAGAAAGTTTAGGTTGAAGCAGAGTTGAGATGCCCATGGAAACTAGGAGTGACCAGACTATTTGTTTAGAAAACATTTCAAACAAACGCAAGAGTGATTCCCAGTCCCGGGACCCTACTAAGCTCTCTCTCTCTCTCTCTCTCTCTCTCTCTCTCTCTCTCTGTGTGTGTGTGTGTGTGTGTGTGTGTGTGTGTGTGTGTCTCCTTGTGATGCTGGGTGGTAGAGGATAATGAGGTCCCTGCAGATGTAACTGCAGAAGGCTGAGGGCTGCCAGGGCTTAATGTCCTAACTCCACAGCCCCTCCCATCCTGCGGAAGACACCTTGGTGGGTACTTAGAGTCAGATTCAGATGGTCTTGCCTCCTGCCAGGTGTGGCAGCCAGCTTCTATTCTTCATGGAGATGTTAGTGAGATTTAGGTAGAAAAGGAGAGAAATGAGAGATCTGCAGGGCGGTCTTGTGGGTGCTATGACTGCCAAGCTTCATGCTGGCTTTCTTCCTGACTCAGCCTGGGAGGAACACTTACCACTTCCCACCACACCACAGTCCCCATCATGATCTTCCCTCTGGTTCATGCTGAATTTCACACCACAGAGACAGACCACCAGCCCGGTTCTCAGGGTATTGTCATTCCCTCAAACAGAGGCAGCCACTACAGAGAGGGCATGTCTTCACCCAGGGTGACAGCGTGAGTACGAAGTTTGGGTCTCCAAGCGAGGGTTTGCAGTATGGATGTAGGTATGTATGGTGCTTGGTCCTGAACTTGGAAGAGCCCAGACTAACACAGGAACCAGGATGTGGAAGGAGAAAGAACTGTTCCCCCAACCCCCAGGAGTGGCCATTGAACTGAAGGGATGGAGGGATGAGAGCTGATTAAGCAATAGACCCATAAAGCCAGGGAGGTCTTTCAAATGTCAGCATGTCTCCCTGGAGGGCTTGAGTAAGGAAGGCTCAAGGTTTGCTGACACAATCAGCACTCTCTGACTGCCGCCTGGCTCTCCTGGCTTTCCTGACTCCCTTTCTAGCTAAAAAAAAAAAAAAAAAAAAAAAGGTTGATTAGCTCTCACCTTTTGGTGCCATTTGAAACCAAATGTTGTGAAAAATTCAACAACAACAACAACAACAGACGGATGGAGAAGAGCCTCATCTATCTACACAGCTGCCCAGTAGCAGTAGATGCCTACAAATGTAGTTGTGAGAAGCTTTGGGCTTTGACCCTCTCCAACTAGCTCTCGCTAGCTCCAAGCATTCTTCGTTTATTGTTTAACACATCTTCTTTTTTTTTTTTTTTTTTTTTTGGTTTTTTCGAGACAGGGTTTCTCTGTATAGCCCTGGCTGTCCTGGAACTCACTCTGTAGACCAGGCTGGCCTCGAACTCAGAAATCCGCCTGCCTCTGCCTCCCGAGTGCTGGGATTAAAGGCGTGCGCCACCACGCCCGACTTTAACACATCTTCTTTAAGATTTAGTTTTACTCTTTTTAATTATGTGTATGTGTGTGCGCGCGCGCGCTCGCGTGCATGCACGCACAAGAGTAAGTGCCTGAGATGGAGGCCTCAGCCGGCAGAGCTGGTGTTACAGATGGTTGTGAGCCTCCTGTAGGCACTGGGGATCAAACTCATGTCCTCTCCAAGAGCAGATTGTACTCTTAGCTACTGAGCCATCTCTCCAACCCAAGATGCATCTTATAAGATTTGTTTCCTTATTGTGTATATGCATAGAGGTCAGAGGACAAATTGTAGGAGTCTGTTCTCTCCTTCTGCCACGTAAGCCCCAGGGATCAAACTCAGATTGTCAAGCTTGGCCACACCTTAACTCATGGAACCATGCTACTAGCCCCTAGACACTCACTTCTTTGCTGTCAAGTACCAGGAACCAGGCAACCAAGGAACAGTAACATCAGAAAGCCGTGCACATAGTTTTCAAAGACTATGTGACCAAACATAGAGGAAGACATGAGTCAGAGATTTAAAAGGCCAATACTGGCAACTTGGGGATGGCTCTGTTGGTAAAGTGGGCTGGAGGACCTGAGTTCAGATCCCCAGAACCCACATAAAAACCCAGTGTGGAGTCACACGTGTAATCCTAGCACTGGTCAGGAAACCACAGAGGATTCCAAGCCTGCTAGCCCTCCTGAATGGTGAAGCCCAGTCTCAGGGAGAGACCCTGACTCAAAACAGAAGATGGAGAAAAGGAGGGGAAAGACACCTGACTCTGATCTCTGGCCTCCACAGGCAACACCACGGACAGACAGACAGACAGAAAGACAGACATAGAAATAGAGATAGAGAGATAGCAAGCAATACAGTCAGAGCAGTGACACCTTGGGGGATGTATCTGCTACATCTTCTACCCAGTAAAGTCCTGAGTTTCCTGCTGTGACTTCCATCCTGAGACCCCATCACAAGGGGGACACAGCACAGGAAAGACCCAGGAGCAGTCATTTCTTCAGCTGACCTAGAGAAAACCTTTTTCCCTTCTCCAGTCTCCTTGGAAGAGAGTGGCAGCGGTCCCTTGAGAGCATTTAATAAAATATCCCCAAGAAGCGCCAAGTCCCCTGTTAGGGTCAGCAGATATCCACCCCAAGCAATGGGGTTTTGTATTCACCGGTCATACCCTCCAGGAGAGGCTCCCCAGAGATGCCTTCCTTCGCTTCAGGGATGGCTCCCAAGCTCCCATATGGATCACATTTCCTGTTGAGAAGTGTCACCCCAGCCTAGGGGGTGGGGACTTCAGGCCAGCTCAGGGCATGAGGAGTTCTTCCTTTATAAGAGAATGAAAGTTCAACTTCCTTAATGGGCAGATGGTCCAAATTATCCCTGCCCCCCTCAGACCGCCCCTTCGCAGCTGCAGAAACTGCAGCGCCCATTTCCCCCAGGCCTGTGTGTTTATTTCCACTCTCCACAACCTCCTTTCTTCCTTCTTGTTTTTGGTTTGGCTGGAGGGGACTGAAAGGCACGGCAAACAAACATCAAGGGACTGGACCTCTCTGACCATAGCTTGAGCTCTCCCCCTTGCTTTAGAAGCAGAATTCCTGGGCTCTAGGGCTCTCCCATGCATAGCCAAGGGAGGTTCTAACTAAGTTAGTGCTCTATCTGGTTCTTAGCGCCCTTAAAACGTGGTCTGAGTCCTACACACCCATCCACCCCTCTACTCTTTCATTAAGTGCAGGATGTTGAATACTTCGTTGTACCATTGTTAAAATTTGGTTCTGAGTCCCAGGGGGGTATCTGCAGAGATGTCCAAATTTCTTATCTACTAGAACAAAGAATCAGACCATGAATCGTGACAATATTATTAAATTAATAATTATTAATAGTTACTAAAGGAGAGAGAGGCACTCCTGAGAGTGGAAGTGGGCTATAGCGCTGAGACAGATCCCAGACTCAAAAGCCCTGACTCCTCCCACTGTCATTTAAGACCCTTTATAGGTCCTTCACACAGCACCGACTTCTCAGATGGGACTTTTCTTGGGCATTTTCTATTTTGCTTTACATTCCTTTTGCCAACTGTTTTTTTTTTTCTTTTAATCTTTTTTCCCCTAAAAAACCTGATTTGTTTGTTTATACGTGGGTGTGTGTGCACGTGAGTCCAGGTGTCTACAGAGGCCAAAAAAGGGTGTCAGTTCCCCTGGAGCTGCAGTTGCAGCCAGTTGTACACTATCCAACACAAGTTCTAGAAACCAAGTTTTGGTCGTCTGAAAGACTGGCAGATGCCAGTTCTCTTAAGCACTGAACCATCTCTCTAGCTCAGTATGTCAATCTTTTTTTTTTTTTTTAAAGATTTATTTTATTTATTATATGTAAGTACACTGTAGCTGTCTTCAGACACTCCAGAAGAGGGCGCCAGATCTCATTACGGATGGTTGTGAGCCACCATGTGGATGCTGGGATTTGAACTTATCACCTTCGGAAGAGCAGTCGGGTGCTCTTACCTGCTGAGCCATCTCACCAGCCCTCAGTATGTCAATCTTAATGAGTCTTTCTCTATACCTACTTGCCTGCCGCATCAGGGCCTCAGTGCCTAAATGGGGATACAACTAGATGCTGAATGGCTGCCGTCTTGTCACAACATAGTGGAGGGGTAGAGCGCACAGGGATCCAGGAGAGAAAATTGCGACATGCTCAAAGATGGAAAGCACCTGTTAGGAAAGCTTCCCTGAGAGGTGACCTCCATGTGCCTCAGAAGGCTGGACAGGTGGTGAGCTTATAACTCAGCTGATGCCACATCTGGCTCTCTAATACTTCTGTAGCTATACATGAAGACCGCCTTCAAAGTATTCAAAACACCCCAGACTGTTCAAAACTGACCCTGTATTAGACAGAGGCTTTCAAATCTCCCCAGCTGATTCCTGTGAGCATTCAGACAGGGTTTTATGTCTGAGACACAAACCCCGCAGCTTAGGGCAGTAAGTGCCGAAGACCCTGAGGGGCTGTCCTAAATAGAAAGCACCTTGCATTCAGCAAGAGTTGCTGTTAGACAGCAGCCATCAGTGTTCAGCCTGAGACACACACTGTTTGGAAAAGGAGAGGCTATTGCTCTGAGCACCCTGTAGCAGCTGTGTGACCCTGGGCAAATCACTTGACTGATCTGGGCCCATGTCTTCTGTTGAATGAGAGAAGCTATGACAACTAAGTCATGGAGTACTTGTGAAGGACAGTAAGATACACATACTTTGCAGAGCGCCTGGCATTCAGGGAAGTCGTGGGTAGAATTCCATTCTCCATGCTGATCCTGCTTCACTCGCAAGCTCCCCCTGTGATATACCCAGGACAGGGCTTTAATGTGGTTGGTTCTGGGGACAGCTCTGAGCTATCAGAGACCAAAGCATGCTAGAAGTCCCAAGGCTACTTCAGCCTGGAAACCAGCTCTAAGAGATGGCTGCTACCAGCCACTTACATGACCCTCCCAAATCTGCCTGGAGTCAGAGGGATGGAGCAACTTGCTCAGTTATGCTGAGAGCAGAAAGACATTTCACAGTTTACCCCCCAGTAAAAGCCACAAAACCTCAAACAGGGTGTGCAAGCAAGGTAAAGGAGCCTGTGGATGAAGAAACGCCAGGGACAGCCAGAGATGCCAGCACCCTGGAAGTGAAACCAGATGCTGGCTTGGAAGTCCTGGGGTGGGTTCCCAGGAGATACTGTGCCTTCCCTCCTATGCCCAGGGGCAGGGTAAGCAGCTGTCAGGCTTGTGGAAAGATCAGAGATCTGAGTCTGGGGTAGGGGTGGGGAGAAGCCTAAGGCAAGGCCACTTCCTACCTGGTACTTAGGGAACCACGAGCCAGATCCAGATTCTTTCCCCAGGATCCTGCTTCTTCTTCTATATGTGTGTACAGAATAGCAAGAGCAAAGCCATGTTTGCTTTGAGAGAAGAGTCCCCCACACATTAGCTTTATAAGGGCTGTGTTAGGCACCCAAGAATGGCCTGGGCCATGGTGCAGAATTCCCATATCATTCCAGACCCGCCATGCTTAGCAAATCATATCCAGTTTACATTCGTATACGGAGAGTTGCTGACGGCAGGAGCCAGGCTTCTGCACCGCCCCACTCCCAGCCCCCATTCCCTGCCCTAGTGTACAGAGGAGCCAGAAACTGGGGAGAGTAGAGAATGTGAGGAGGGACCCACCCAAGTGTAAGGAGCAGCCCCTGATCCTGTGCAGATCAGCTTCCTGCATGCCATCCCTGCTAGGGCCCGTGCTATGCAAGCCATCCCCAGCAGTCCACGGAGGCACCCAGAGGCACTCACGGTTGCTCTCTCTGAGACCAGTTTACCTATGTTTCCAGAGATGACACAGGCCAGTGGTGCCAAGACTCCAACCTAGCCGCCGAGGGCAGGGGCACCCCATTTCTACTCACCAAGGCCACAGGAGCAAACCTGCCTGACTTTATGCAAATCTCTACTAACAACGGGGGCCCTCAGAGGCAGGTTATCAGTCAGTCATTAGATGGGTGTACCACCCCCACCCGCCATGTTCTGTTCTCTTGAAATGTTTCATGAGTCGCTTTAGGTAATAGGGCCTGGGAAACGGCCCCATCATATGGGCAAACCTTGCACAGCTTGGAATGAAGGGGTTACTGAAACCCAAGGCTGCTCTGGGCACACAGCCGTAAGTAAGGGGACAGCTTGTCTAGTGTCTCATCTCAGACATGGCCCAGTGATTCCAATTTCTGGTGCTCAGCCATTTTTGCTGCTGCCTGCACTCCCCCTCCCCCTCCACATTCCCCAGCTCATATTCTTGAGAGATTCTGAGTGATTCTGTAATTTTCACTACAGCGGTTTGGACAGACCTTCTGGGCCTTGCCCACAAACGAGGAAGTGCCACGGGCTGTGGGCACATCACACTCCTTGATCAATTTATCAGCTCTCACAGTCTAACCACATTAATTGGCAAAGTCAAGTTGGCACTAGTGACAGGGCACTGAATAGACTCAAATGGCAGCAACTACTGCCACAGGGCAAGGAATTCTGCACGAAGAGTACTCGATCTCAATTTGAACAGAGGTGACATGAAGAGGGGCCAAGAAGGGCTAGGTGGGACCAGGAAAGTAAAGCTACAAAAAGAATCCGGGTGGTCCTAGGGGAGCCCGTATGCACTCGGTCACTGGAGTTTATCAAAGTGAGCTGCTGTCGTCCAAGAGATGCTGGGGACAGAGGTCTTGCTATCGGTGTTCACGTGGGAGACCTCAAGTCTGCTCCAGGAACTTCCTGTTGACTGACAGCTCCTATAAGCAGGCTTATAGTGATTTTGGGGTATTGGCATTGAGTTGTTGGTGATGATATCTGTGTCTTCTTGAGGCCCTTGAAGGCCTCAAGGTTGAAGGCTGAAAGTTGAAGTTCCAGTTAAGGGGAGGGTTCGAAGGGCCTGGCTTGGGTTTAGCCATGGTGCCCTGATCGGGCCAGGAAATGACAATAGAAGCAACAGAGAGAGGTAGTCAGCCTTGTGTACCAGACTCAAAGGAACGCTCCCTACACGCCTTGGTGTGCCCTGCCCATCCAGCTCATTCCTGGCAGGCTCCTCTCCTCAGTGCCTGGGGATGCTGCCTCAGACCCACAATGTCTGTGTTTAGCGGGGCATGACCTAGGATTGCTCCACAACACTGTGTCTCGGGCCCGGAAGGGTCTAAGAGCAAGGCAGGAGCATTCTGGTTATGCTTGCTCACAAAGACACACCCCCATCCACCCATGCAGTTCTGGCCATCAAATCTGTGTTTAGCTCTCAGAGCTAGCCTAGATCAATGCTGAGTATCCAGGACTGTTCTTCCAAGGGAAATGAGGTAAACACATGTAGCCCGAGGTTGGGAGCTTCCCAGAGCCATCTCAAGCAAGGGCCCTGTGGTCTGCGGAGTGCCGGCTCTCGACCCTGAGAATCCAGAGTTAATAGTCTACCGGCTTCCCTGGGTGGGGTGACCCAGTTCTGGGAGTAAAGAAAGAAACAGTGCTCTGAGAATGGGGCCTTCCTCAGCTCCAGTCTCCTTATCTCTATGTGGGGCTGGGGTAGCCTGGAAATCCCTGAGTCCCCAGCCAATGCTGGCACCCTATGACTCAAGGCGAAAGACAATGTTTCTGGTCCCACTCTCCCTTGGCATCCATTCTAACCGTGCAATGTAGTTGGGAGTTCCAGAGGTGGATCTGGATGGAGAACTAAGTGAGCAGCTGGAAACAGAAACGCATATGCCAACATATTGAAAGGAGTGAATAGGTCAGGCACAGGAGACGGACAGGCTCACCAGGTTTTCCTCCAGCGCGGAGCATCATTCTTCCCCATTTCACAGAGCAGCACATTTATTTCCCATGTCACTCAGAACATCTGAGCCCTGCAAGGGTGTGGCAGCCATCATGGTTCACTCACACAACTCCGGGGGGAAGCCGATGCGTTTCTACGAATTTCTCATGAACATACGACAATTAAAGTAGCTTTTCTGGGCTTCTGCTCCATCATAGTCGTAAAGCAGATTAATAGAACCAGCCCAGAAGGTTAAGTATCCAGTGCAGACCTCAGCTCTCCTACTCACAGAGGATGACTTGGATAAGTCCCATCACCTCTTTTGGCCTCTGGGTCCTCCTGTCACATGAAGGTTTTATGTCATGGCAAAGTCCTAGCCAACTGACAAATTCCATTCTTCTCTGTCATTGGTGATGATGGGAAAAGCCGAATTATTGTGTCAACATTAATTAAAATAGCTCCATGCAGGACGTGATGGGATGCCTGAAGCCCACAGCTAAGTGTAGCATTTCCTATCCAGACCCACTTGTTATGCACAGCCTGACCCCCAAGTGTGTCCCTTTCCCTCTGGGTCTGGGAACCCTGGGGCTTTCTTCAGGAGTTTGGGTGAGGACCAGGAGCAGCCTCCGTAATGGGCAAAGGCAGTTCAGCATGCCAGGAAATGGGAGGCAGTTTCTAGGAGCTGGAGTAGAAAAGTAGGAAGCCATAGCAGAGATCAGAACCCCTGACATCCCAGGAAACGTGTAGATGAATCAAAGAGCCCTTTGAACTGCAAGAGCGAAGAGGCCTGACTACCTTTATGTGTTTCTTCCCAGTAATGATGCTTCTGGACTACGCCCTGGGATGACTGTAGGCTTCTCGGTATAAGGGGAAGCCACCTACCTCCTGGTGTTGTGAGAGTCCACAATTCCCAACCCCAGAGCAGAAGGGGAAAGAACAGAGGCCCAGCCCTGTAGACATCTTGGTATCTCAGCTTAGTTTGGGAAGGTGAAGGCTACAGATGGGAAGCTCTGCCCAAGAGCTGAGGACTACAGGTTAGGGACAAACTGGCAAGTTGGGGTAACCATCCCATAACCTCCATGATTCAGGTGAGGGACAACTGCTTAAGCAACTGGAACTTTCCAGTCATGGAAAGGCATGGCAGGCAAGCCATAATAAGGAATTCACGGTGGCAGAAGAGGGCACATTGTCTCTGTAATCAGGAAGCAGAGAGCAAACAAGACATTGGGCTAGACTTGTTTCTCACTTCCTCCAGAGGTTCCACCTCCTAAGGGTTCAATACTTTCCAAGGAGTACCACCAGCTTGGGATCAAGTGTTCACACACAGGAGCCTATGGTTTGTGTTCAAACCACACTAGCTGAGGCTGGGTCTGGTTAAGTTGGGGCTGACATATTAAATATGGGGTGGGAGAATTTCTGGATGATGGGTGATTGTTTAGTCGGAAAACCCTACCTTGAAGCATAAACTGCTGGAAAGAAGTCCAATTGAAAACCTATCCACAGAAAACCCAAACGTATAAGCAAGGCACAACACTCTCTACCTGGCTTGGCTAGAGACAGATTCTCCGTGGCAGGCATGGTGACTCCCCAAATATGTGGATGGGAGTAGCCACACCCTCAAGCCTGGGAAGGGTGCTACCTGCACTACAGTTCCATGTTCCTCTGCAGGCACAAGGGGGCCAAGGACTGTCTAGGAACCTGTCTCTTGTCTGAGGTCCCTGCATTGGGGCAGTCAGTACCTTAACCAGGAAAATCTCAGTGTATATTTTGCAAGAAGGTTAAAAACAGAATTGAGATTTGTTGGGGGAAAAAGACATTTGAAGAAACACAGTTTGCAGCCATATACTTTGAGGCATGACAAGAATGAGATGGGCTGTCTGTCCAGATGAGTCCCAGAGGAGAGGACAGCTTTCAGACTCACTGTGACCCTTTGAGGGCATGCTGCATCTATTGACCCTATGGGCAGGTGGTAATTTCCCCTGAGGGGACAAGTGAGGGGACAAGTGGTATTTGAAATGACTGAGGTCTAGGTGGGGTGACACTTCCAGGCCACTCTAGTTTACACACACACACACATGCCCATAGGTACTAAGTCTCTTTTCAGCCCCTAAGGTGAATGTAGTGCTAGCTGGGTGGAATGTCCTACTAGAGACCCATGACTGTGTGGTGCATAGGCCATGGGTGACATCTTTGAAGGTGATGTTACGAATCCCGTCATTTTGGTGACCATATTTCCAATGTTGTAAAATTACCCTGCATCCAAATACGCTTGTGTCACTACGGTATACATTGAGACCTGCTAAGAATTTCAACATGTCACCATCTAAATGACATTTTCCAAATGTTCTTAGCATCCACCAAAATCCAAGACAGGCCACATCCCTGTTTTTTCAAGAGGAGAGTGGACTTCTTGTACTGCAATCTGAGTTTTGAGTCTAGAACCCAGAACAGCCTTGTGGAAAGCCATTGGGTAATTGCGAGGCAGTGATGTAGTATGAGGATTGGTGCCTTGAGGTTCGCCGACGGTGGACTCTGTACTCAGCTCGCTCACCAAAACCCTGGCCTCTGAGTTGTACGTTCACCGGGTTCTGTATTATCAGGGGAGTCAGTTCATTTCTGGATACCTTTGTTTTAAGCACAGTGGATACTTCAGTGTCACTGACACTGAGCCATAAAACAGGATTACCTGAAAAAGTAAGGCAATTATATTATGAAGGAGGAAATATGTCTAGAGCAAAGCCAGATGTGGGACTAGGGTAGGCTGTCTGAGAGAAGGAGACACCCGTGTGTGAGGCCTGGAGAAGCTGATGGCGGCGTACATGCACGAGGGTTTCCCATTTCCACATCCGTCCTCCCATCTCCTTGCCCAGTACTCATTCCCTTCCTCGGCCACATCTCTGGGACGGTGCCTCTTCCCACTTTCAACTCCCTTCCTTGTCTAGTTTCCAATATGGTGTCTCCCTTTGCTCTTCATACCCTACTTGGTCCACACTTCCTAGATGCCACCTCTCGTGACCTTCCACCCTCTTTCCTGGTTTAACTTCCAATATGGCGCCTTCTCTCACTCGTCACTCCCCTCCTTGCCTAGCTTCCAAGATGGCCCCTCACCTTCACTCTTTCTTGTTCACCCTTCAAAGCAGCACCCCATTCCAACCACTTCCTCGACTACATCTCTAAGCGATGCCTTCCTCACCACCTGCTCCAGTCTTCTGTACACATCTTTACACATAACACTACTTGAGAATCCATGTATTGAGACACAGGGTCTTACAGTATAGCCCAGGCTTCCCTATGAACTAACAATGCTCCTGAGTCAGCCTGCCAGGGGCTGGGACTACAGCTGTGTGCCATGACACCTGGCTTTACTGATTGTTTCCCAGGCTTTTGTCAACCCACCACCCCCAGGCTCAGCTTCACAAAGGCACATCCCTCACTCGTGTGTGTGACCCTTGCACTCTAACCAATGCTTGCTCATTTAGGAATAAGTCGGGGACTCTCTGAACATCAGCCTCACTATCCTCGTTACACTCCACCTCTTTCTCTTGCTCTGACCCGACCCTCAATGCTGCCTTGTCTGCTCTGGAACCCAGAGCTTCCTCTTGCCCCCTCTGACCTCACACAGAGGCTTCTGCTCTTAACCCCATGGCAAGCACTGTATGGCATACTCTCAAGTGACCTGGTATTGACCAGAGGCGGGGCAGATCTGGAGAACCTGTAGCCAATCTGAGGTCAAGCCTCTGATCTATTTTGGTGTCACCGTTTCCTCCTTACTGTCTGTCCCCAGGGAGTTAGCCTGATCACACTTGGCTTCTGGGTTCTACCTTCCCACCACAGTTTCCTCCTCAGGGCTCCCTGAGTGCCACCGGGAGCTGGGCTTTCAGTAACTGACAGGTGTGGCTGGCTGTCTGGTCAGGGAGGAAACTCAACAAATACTGAGAAGAGATGTTCTAGCCAGTTTTGTTGTGAACTTAAACCACTTTTTAGAAATCAGTTAGCAAGAAGAAATCTGACAAGTAAGAAGAAAGCCAGACGTGGTGGCATATAGCCATAATCCAAGCATTAGGGAGCACAAGGATAGGGCAGCTGGGCTGTGTGGGACCCTGTCTCAGAACAAAGCAAAGCAAAACAAACAAAATAGCTGGCATGACACAAGGTGGCCTCATGGGTTTAGCCCTAGCTCTCTCTTCCCAGGAGGCTGGGTCGGGTCCTGGTGTTCAGGGATGGGTAGTAATAATGACTCTCCCGGCAGGTGATATGGATTTCACAATGATTCGCCTGGTGAATGGCTCCGGCCCACACCAGGGCCGGGTAGAGGTGTTCCATGATCGTCGCTGGGGCACAGTGTGTGACGACGGCTGGGACAAGAAGGACGGGGATGTGGTGTGCCGCATGCTGGGCTTCCATGGGGTTGAGGAGGTGTACCGGACAGCTCGTTTTGGGCAAGGTAAGGATGGTGAGGTAAGGTACAGATTGGACAACATGGAAGAAAACCATGGATGCTAGGCCTGGCCTCCTTCCCCAAAGTCTGCAGCACCTTCATGTGATATAGCTCACACAGGCCAACGGTACTCTGGGAACACCAATCCTTCACTCCTGTTCTCAGTATACACTTATAAACACTCCCTCTCTATAGAACTTAAATAGGAAGAAACTTGGGTGGGCTTGAACCCAAAACAACAGTTTCCAATACATGAATTGGAGAACCTCCCCTCTACCCCACCCCCATTTATTCGGTGTACCCCATTCCTCTACTGTGTGCACTTGTGCCTGGCCCCTCTCTATTCCGTCTTGGTGTGCTTGTCTGGGAACTGTGCTTACAGACGCTAGGATACTTCCCAGCCTAGGCGCCTGGGATCTAGCATGCTACCAATCAGCTGTTGTGCACACCTCTATTCTGGCGTGGGGGAGGACTAGGGTCTGCGCTGATGACATCACCCTTAGCTGTCAGGTAGTCTGCGGACCCATGAGTGACAGTCGCCCACCACAGGGGCTTTGGGTTGTGGAGTGGTGCCAGACTAGCCCACCATCTTACCCAAAGCTTAGGCTCTCTATTCCTCTGAGCCAAAAGAGTTACAGGCACTGCTAGTGTGGCATGAGGAAAGGGGGGGGTAGCTCCTCCTCCTCTTCTCCCTTCCCCTCCCCCCTCCCCCTTCTCTTCCTCCTCCTCCTTCTCCTTCTCTTCCTTCTCTCCTCCTCCTCCTTCATCCTCCTCTCCCTTCCCCTCCTCTTCCTCCCCCTTCCCCTCTTCCTCCTCCTCCTTTCCCTCCACTTCCTCTCCAGCCTCCCTCCCCTCACACTCTGGAGGCTGTCCCTAGAGCCCATCTCTACACCTGAGGCTTCAACCATGGCCCAGGTCATTCTCTCTACCCTGAAATATTCCCTTGAGCCCCAGACCCCTCAGAATCCAGTTACTTCTCAGACAGCACCACGCAGACAGAGCATGTAACCTGTCAAACGGGCCACAGTTTCTTCCCATCAAATCCTTTACCTCTATCAAGCCTAAGGCACCATTTTGTGTTAGAGTCTATCTAAACCAGTCCCTGGGCATTTCCACCCTACCACCAACTCCTTAACTGTCCTGTCTCCAAGTCTTACAGCTTCTGTCAACATCCACCCCTCCAGGGTTGTTTGAATTTGTCTCCTCCCTTTCTTCCTTGCTGACCCACCTTACAGTATTCATCAGAGCAGAGTAGTGCTTAGGACAGAAGATGTGGAGTCAGACTCCTGTTATTTGAATCCAGTGGTATCCTTGAGCAGATTTCTTAACCTCACCGAGCTTTGCGTCTTTCTCTTTCAAAGGTGAGCTGTCAGTGTTAGATGAGGTTGCTGTGTCAAGCAGTTAGCATGGTGCAGGCACCGCTGCCCGTCTCTGTCTGCTACCTATTGAGTGAAGATGGCTGTGAGTCCAAGGGGCCTGAGTGTATCCTTGAGCTTTTATGAACCGCTGTCATTTGGGCTGTCTCACTACAACCTGCAGGTTGGTTCCTGGGCCTGCCTTCTATAGCTGCCAGCACTCTGTCTGTCTTCAATGAGCAGTAGCTTGTGTTAACTCCTTCCTGAAACTTCAGTGGGCCTTTATTGCTCTTGGGATCAAGTTAGCCTTTCTTTTTAATTCCCCCCAGCAATTGCTCTTTGAGACAGAGTCTGGCTATATAGCTCAGGTTGGCCTTGGGCTCACTATGTCTCTCAGGCTACTCTCTAACTTCCAATTCTCCTGCTTCAGCTTGCTCAAGTGATAGGATTTTAAATACCTGCCATTGCTACAAAGCCCTCCTCAAACCACTTCCGGTTACTCCTCACTTGTCCCCCAGTGTGTCTACTATGTTTCTGAGGCCACCCAATGGTGTTTCCTGTCCTGCTGACTCTGCATGCTGTCTTTCCCCCATCAGTTCTAAAGGGCAGCTAACTGTGTTTTGTCTCCTGGATGGGGTTTTCCAGGCCCTCCAGTGCCTCAGCTCACAATGAACATCCACTTTAGCTCCCGTGACATTCTATGCATGTGTCAGCCATCTGTGGTGTTCACTGGGGGATTCTAAATATGCAGGAGAGTGCCGAGTGCTGAGCGGGCCCTCCGGATTATTTGTTGAATGACTGAATGGTCACCTCCAACCTAGTGTTGTACTAAAAGAAGCGCTCTAGAGTCTCTATCTCACCCCAGGGAGAGCACAACCTGTGCCGTTTTCTCATCTGTTCACCAGGAGGTGCTGTGCTCATCTTTTTTTACCCTAGGAGACTTTGTAGTGTTAATATTTTAATAAATGCCCTGGCACGGAGTAACTTCCCACCTCAGTGGTTTATGTTCCTGAAGGAAAGACACACACACACACACACACACAGCCTTCATATTTTAATATGCTGTAAGCAGCACAATAGCTGGGCGACTGTGTAGCCTCGATGATGCTAGAATCTACCTCCCACTGATAATTCTGAGTTACTCCTTACTAATTTCTATGTGCCATCTTGGGTGCTCTGGACCCAACTGAGCAGCCCTCTGGGCAGCACTTTCTTGGCCTAGAGCCCAGGCTGCTCTCCATGCTTCTCTAACCCGTGGTGGCCTCTTTGTCTCTCCTCTCTCCACACTCTTCTAAAGCATGGCAGGTCTCTCTCTCTCTCTTCCTTCCTCAAGGTCCCAAGCCCAAGAAACCTAACCCACCCCCCAACACACCTCTCTCTCTCTCTCTCTCTCTCTCTCTCTCTCTCTCATCTCCCCAACTATTGGCTGCTGGCATCTTTATTTACCAATCAGAATTAACTGGGGGCAGGTTCCCAGAAGCTACATGCAGACCCTCTTGTGAGAACTGTTTTGGGGGGAACCCAATTAGCATTCATAATACAAGCAGCTACAGGACTTAATTGTGCACCTCCAGAGGGACAACCAGAGTGGAGCTGACCTAGCCTGGGCAGGTTTCCTCAGACCTACTATATCCCTGGATCATCCGGGACAAAATAACTTCCTAACTGGTTCCCAGACTGTGTCCTGGGACCTCTCCTTGTGTAGGCAGAGGACTGTTCTAATCCAGAGGACGATGAGTACCTGGTATCTTCAGAGCACTGGCTTCTGGGGCATGGGGTGAGGGGCATAGATAGTTGCAGCTTCCTTAGCAACGCCCCCCCCCCATTCCCCACATGAGTAAGAATGGCAGTTTCAGGCTGCTTGTAAGATAACCCTGCTCCAAGTGTATTGTCCTTCCAGAGGCTGGACAGCAGCCCATCCTGGTGGAGCCCCAGGCTGTTCTTACAGTGTCCACATCCTGCAAATGCATTTGGGATGGGCAGCCTCGAGCCTGTTCTGTATTTGTTAGTTCTCTTTATATGCTTTGGGTGTGACTAATCCAATGGAGCTCTTGGGCCTGCTGCCTTCTCCTGGGTAATTTGTGAAGTGATGTGTTTTCCAGGAGATGTTTAATCTGCAAGTTATTGCTGTCCCTCAAAGGGCGTATTGTGTAAGAGCCAAGGAGAGGCTGTGGTGAAGACAGGGTCCAGGCAGACAGTGGAAGGAGGACTCTCCTCCTCCGTGTGTCCTTGCCTCACTGCGTGGCAGCTCTGTGATAGAGGATGCTGAAAATCTCCATGGAACATGTCTAAGGAGCTTAATTCATCTAGTTGGTTTAGTCAATAGCACAGTGGCTCAGATGGTCCTTCAAGCCTCTTTGTGAAGGGATATCACAGGGCAGATCTAGAATGAATGACAGAGCTGAAGATTTTCAAAGTCTCAATGATTCCACTAGAGAGAGAGAGAGAGAGAGAGAGAGAGAGAGAGAGAGAGAGAGCACACATCTGGCTGTGAGGAGGATACAGCGTGTCGGCTATGGGTCTAATCCCTGAGCTGCCTCTCATGTAGGCTTTCATGGATACTATATCCCTTCCCAATATAGAAACATCCAGTCGACTAATCTGGAGTGAAATACCAGTAACACTGGAACCTGGGTTAAGACCCTTAACCTTTTTACTTTATGCTTCTTTGTGGTATTCATTGTTTTTTTCTTATTCCCATGGCCAAAATATCAGACATAAACAACTCAAGGGAAGAAAGATTAGTTTTAGCACATGGTTTTAGAGAGTTGTAGCCCAGTTGTAGGCTGGCTGAAAGTCTTAGGGACTCAGTGTTTGAGGGGCTAACTTAAGGACTTATGGTTGGAGGATGTCTGCCTATCATGTCAAATTTGGGAATCCTTTGTATTTCTAGCACCATGGTCTTGGGCTCACTGAATGGGATCATGTAGTAATTTGCTGCTAACAAACTCAGTTCTGGGCCACAAGATAATCCAGGATCCCTTCTGATTAGGCCTTGCCAAACTGCCCATTCATAAAAGCTTCAAGATACTGTATTTCAGTGGCAGGGAGAGTCAGTTATCAAGTGTGGGCCTGGGGGTGGGTGGGTGGGGAGCAAGAGTTGAGTTT
>LR750580.1:364773-392598 GCA_902729485.2 Mus minutoides | reverse complement strand
CTTTTTCCACTGGTTGGTTTTAGCTCCCTTGTCAAAGATCAAGTGACCATAGGTGTGTGGATTCATTTCTAGGTCTTCCATTCTATTCCATTGATCTATCTGTCTGTTGCTGTACCAGTACCATGCAGTTTTTATCACAATTGCTCTGTAGTACAGCTTAATGTCAGGCATGGTGATTCCCCCAGAGGTTCTTTTATTGATGAGAATAGTTTTTGCTATCCTAGGTTTTTTATTATTCCAGATGAATTTGCAAACTGCCCTTTCTATCTCAGTGAAGAATTGAGTTGGGATTTTGATGGGGATTGTGTTGAATCTGTAGATTGCTTTAGGCATGATAGCCATTTTTACTATAATGAGTCTTAGACAAATGGATAGCTCTGGACAATATCATCCTAAGTGAGGTGACCCAATTACATAAGAACACACATGATATCCACTCAATGATAAGTGGACATTAACTCAGAAGATCAGAATACCCAAGATATAATTTGCAAAATATAGGAAACTCAAGAAGAAGCAAGACCAATGTGTGGATACTTTGATCCTTCTTAGAAGGGGAACAAAAGACCCGTTACAAAGGAAAATCTAAGAGCAGAGACTGAAGGCATGACCATCCAAAGACTGCCCCACCTGGGGATCCATTCCATAAAGAATCACCAAACCCTGACACTATTGCAGATGCAACAAAACCCTGCTGACAGGAGACTTATATAGATGTCTCCTGAGAGGCTCTGCCAGTGCCTGACTAATACAGAAGTGGATGCTCACAGTCATCCATTAAAGGGAGCACAGAGTCCCCAATGACGTTGCTAGAGAAAGTACCAAATGAGCTGAAAGGGTTTGCAGCCCTCAATGAGGAACAACAATATGAACTAACCAGTAACCCCAGAGCTCCCTGGGACTAAACCACCAATCAAAGAAAACACACGGAGAGACCCATGGCTCTAGCTGCATATGTAGCTGAGGATGGCCTTGTTGGTCATCAATGGGAGGAGAGGCCCTTAGTCCTATAAAGGTTCTATGCCCCTGTATAGGGGAATGTTTGGGCCAGGAAGCAGGAGTGGGTGTGTTGGGGAGCAGAGGAAGAGGCAGACGATAGGGGGTTTTCAGAGGGGAGACTAGGAAATGGGATAACTTTTGAAATGTAAATAAAGAAAATATCTAATAAAAAAGAAAAATTTATCATTTACTAAGCAGATACATTTTTATTCCATGGAAGTTAATTAATAAATTATGTTCCAGTGGGTAAATGCAATTACCAATCAGAGCTGACCTCCCATTTTCCATCTGGAGAGCTTATGTGGAGGATATGTAGGACAAACCAATTCCTACAAGTTGCCATCTGAATTCCATACATACACCATGGCATGTGCAATGACACACTCTCCCCTCCTCCCAAGTTAATGAAAGTTCAGAAATAGACTTAAAAATTAAACATTTCTTTAGATTAACATCTGTAAACTGTATTTACAAAGTCTATTATTTCCTAAAGAAACAACTAATCAGAAGATTTAAGTCTTGAGGAAGAAATTAGTAATCAGTTGAGAGAAAAATTCAAGTATTCTTTAATAATGAAATACCTTTACTTCTAAGTCAAAGCTTATATAAAGAGCTCATCCTGTCCTAAGGCCACACACAGAAAAGTATTCTTGAGACAAAATTTCTTGAACAGGTATTTCAATGATCTTGGGTCTTCCTTTTCCATCACCAAGTTTATGTGCTTATGGTATGAGAAGCTTAAAACAGTTTGCAGAATATTTGTATAGGTGTGAGTACAAGCAAAAGTGTTGCTCTGTTGTGTCAGGAAGGTTTATTATTATTATCTGGAGATGAGAAGCAAAAACAAAAGTAAAGGAAAAGAAGGGAAAGAGACAAAGGAAACTTCCTTAGGTGACATAACCGTGTGTTGGGGCAGTAGAGGGATGATGAGGGATTCTTGAGATGTGGGGAGGACAGATGCTCATGTAGTCAAGGCATCATCATTATTGATTATTGTATTCAGTTTCAAGCCATCTGTTGCTAAATACAGGCACTTGTAGTCCCATTCTCTCTTGTAGCTCCAGTGTGGGTCTTCTACATAGTTAATTTTCTGTGTATTTCAAAGGAAGGGACAGCTTGCACAGATGGATGATACTAGAACAAAGAAAAGACATTAGACTGTTCTGATGATGTTTCTTTTGTCTAAGACAAGGTTATTCATTCATATTGAATTGCTTTAAATACTTGGCTGCTGTACGGCAAATATGGTTTCAAAACTAAATACCGCCATCTGGTGGTACAAAATCGTCGCATTAATAGCTAGAAGGTATTTCTAGAATTTTATTTCCTTCTTCCATTGTTAGTATCTTCAATGGTGTCATGATTTCAAATAAACTGGCTGATATAATCGCTAAGCAAAAGAAAAAAGTACATACTTAAGACACCAATGAACATTTTGGAATGGGTCTCTTTAAATTCCATTATTTAGTAACAAAATTTTCAATTTAAATTATGTTTGCCATGAGAATGGTTAAGAAAATATGCAAAACCAAGGATCCAGTTTTGTCTTAGGCAGTTATGCAAAGCAATTTCCTGGTATTTGAGGCTATCATTTATACTATAGTCACAAAAATAAATGAGACCCACTTGTAGAATTGAGGACTGGTCCTGTGGATGAAAAAAAATCTACTTCCTAATTAGCTATGCTTTTGTTGATTCGGTGTAAACTTTTCTTACCTATGGAATTAGTTTGTGTGAAGGGCAGAAACCTAGACTTTGTGCTTCTTTTTCTTGCATTTTCTATGCAGGAGACTTTGAATTTAACAGAGCTGAAACTGGAAACCAATATCTGCAGAAACCTGTATTACTTCTCTATATATCCTTCCCCTCCTATCTAGCTTTTCTATTTTTATAAAGACGAAGGTACTTTTTAAGAGAGGTTATCAAATGTGAAGTGTTTCCAGGCAACAGACCTAGTCCCTGTTATTTTTTGATTTCAGTGATTTTTATCATTCTCAAGGGAAACAGTATACATCTGGCTAAAAGACAATGTTTGATAAATTTTGAATTAGATCAAAATGAAGAATTCTTTTTTCCTTATAGCCCTCTTAAGAAGAGGTTTTTTAACCAAAGTGGAATTCCTAAAGAGCTAATTGGTTGTACTACTTCCTAGCTAAAATATTTTAATGGTTTCATAATTAAGAATTTCTTTACAGGTTTATTCCTGGATTATTTTTACTCACATTCTCAGTCATTTCTCTGCACAAATGCACATTTGCACACCAAAAGACAGCAACAACCCCACACACTCACACCTACATATCCCCCACACCCACATTCACACAAATTCTCTCTCACATGCACACACACACACACACACACACACACACACACACAAACACACACACACATACACTCACATACAACACCCTCAACACCCTCTCCCTGTCTCTCTGTCTCTGTCTCTGCTTCTCTCTCTCTCTCACATACACACACACACACACACACACACACACACACACACACACACAGAGAGAGAGAGAGAGAGAGAGAGAGAGAGAGGGAGAGAGAGAGAGAGAGAGACAGTACTCATCACAGAAGACTATGAATACTATGTGACATCCCACAGACCAACACATTATGCAGCCTTTGGTGAGGTTCAGTCTATTTTCTTTGGCTGTACAAGGCAATTGGTTGACAGGTTCACACTTTTAGAAGATTATAAATGTGGTATTGGTTTCTGCTCAGTCCTAGGCTTGGCTTTGGTAAAGGCATAGGCTGAATGCTGTCACAGTGGAGCTAATGTGATCAGAGGATGGTGTCACATAGTGAAATGAGAAACCTGAAAGAGAGGCTAGGTTCAGTTTTGCTTTCATACAGCTATTTGGTGAAACTAAGTGGGGCTCAAGATCCCTTTAATACTGCCACAGTAAGGACCAAGTTTCCACCACACAAATTTTGTGGGATAGGCTTAAGCCATGTCCATAGCTAAATGATGGGACTGACAAAAATTCCTACACATAATTCCTCTCATAATCTAAAAGATTTTGCTCCAATACTACTTCCAGAGTGAGTCTGTTCTTGACACTTTCCATGTGAGCATTAGTGCCCTCTCTCTGAGAACCTCAAAAACACTCTGGACTTCTCAATTTTAAGTTGCAAGACTTCTTTTTCCACCAGTTTCTTTCATAAGTGTTGTGGATGGGCCTGGTGCAGTTTGTATTTTGATGCTAACTCAGATCTCCTGGGAGGGGTTGCAGGAGTAAGTCACATATTCAGGTGACTTCTTGTGAACCAATCCCCTAATGAATAAAGGAGCCAGTCACTGGGCAAGTAGGCGGGACTTCCATGTTGGACAGAGGAAGAGAAAAAGAGGAGAGAGTCAGGTTCTTTTCTGGACTGGGATAGTGTGAGAACAAGATGTAGCTACAACTGCCTTCAGGTTTCAATGGTGGATCCTTTTTTTTTTTTTTTTTTTTTGCCACTGGAGGATTTAGATTGAATAAGCCTTAAGAGATTAGGATTTTAGTGTTGTGCCCAGTGATTGAGTTACCATTGTTTCTAAACTAAGTTTGTGTGGTGTTTATTTTCCACATAGTGACTAGTCTGAGTTCAAGAGAGAAAGGTACAGTGGCAAAGGATGGGGTTGCCTGATGTGCACCATAAAAGCCCTGGAGGATTTGAAGCACAGAGCTGACATGGTAGCAACCTGCCAGCGGACACCTTGTTAGCTGGGGGGAGATATCGTGGAGTTCTGAGTCAGAGTCTCTTCAAGATAAAAACAGGTCAGCCATTGCTTGCCAGTGCATGGCAGGCCAGGCCAGGCCACTGGGGCAGAGAGTTGCTGGCACAAGTGCGGGAATGTACCGTTTCATTTTTAATATTTGCAGCAACACATAAGCTCTAGTTAGATTTAAGAAAAACATCACTCACCCATCTACCTAGAATGGTAATTTTCTATTGCACTAGGAAATAACTTCTAATGGGTTTTTCATGGCTCCTCATCTTTTCCAAACTTTAAATTATTCCCATAATTTTAATTGAGAGTTAACACATCTTCGTTTTAGTGAAGAGAACCATTTCATCATTTCATTCAGCAATCTGCCATTTGAAATCATGTGTTAGCCAGAATATAATTGCTAATTTTAATTTACGGTAATCATTTTCTTTCTAGTGAAAAGAGAAATATTTTATTATTTCTTTCACTAATCTGTAACCTACAATTATATGTCATCCAGCATCTAATTGCTTCTCAAATACAGTAGCATATTTCTATTCCTTAAGAATCTGTTGATTTTCTTTCTACTATAACTGCATAAGGAGAGATGCATAAAACTTCCATTCCATCAGCTGTACATGGACATGATAAGTCATATCAGCAGCCTCACTAAGATAGTCAATCCACCAGCATACTCCTAATCTTCCTATGACTCTTTCACACAACATTTTAGGTGCTGTTGAGGCCAAATTAACACATAGACATTATCTACTCTCCATAATAATGAAGACAAACTATCTCACAACTTATAATTACTTATGTAAAAAATTGGCATTTAATAACTACAAAGTATTCTGCTAAGCCAAGATAAATTCTCCTCAAACTTACAAAATTTTCATTTATTTAGAAAGAAGAAAAGGAGATAAGCTGAAATTTGGTGAAATTTCCTTAATATTAAACCAATAATCATGCTGGATGTCTCTCAGAAGCCTTGTATATTTGAGATACTTCTATTCTCAGAAATGACAAGCATCAGCAAAGAAAAACAGTAAAGAACAAACAACACAAAGTCAACTGTGATAAAAAATGGAACAGTAAATCTATTGTGAGAGAATGTCATACAATCATATGAAATGTTATAATGCACACACAACTCTTTGCTATTAGTATAAAAGTTATTTTACACTTGATCTAGCCAAAAGGCCAAGAAGGGATGTTAGATGTTATTTTAGTGGTCATGAAAGATATTTACATTTTAGGGTCTTTATGGACTGTAGAGTTTCATGATATTTAACAGATGTTATAGAAAGGTTTGAATTCAGTTTCATCTCTATTTTATGACATACTTTGAAAATTTTACTTAGCAAGTTTCTTTGTGTTTATCTGTTCTAGTGGTAAAGCTAGCACATGGCACTCGATATTCTTGCAAGGACCTGGGTTGATCATCCCATATACTCAAATGATGCAGAACATTCTGCAAGGACCTGAGTTAATTGCCTCATCTGTTCAGAAGATGCAGGAGATTCCATTTCACTATTGACAGAAACCTTCCCTGATCTTCATGAGGACCCCCACACTGGGAACAGCATCTCATCTTCCTCATTGGTTACTCCTTTCTCCTAACCTCGGAGATTATCCTCCAGCTGGCTTAGGTGTCTTGAAGTGTCAAATATGTGGAGAGGACAGCGTGAGTCACTTGTTATGGTATACTACTTCCAGACAGTTTGGAGCAAACTGACTTCCTATCATACCAGATACTGAAGTATTGTTTTATGCACATGAGCATTTATGAGAAAATAGAAGATCATCTCAATGGGGACATATATACCTTAGCAACACAATTCCCCATAAGAGATTATTCCATGTCTTATATGACCCAAAATAAAATAATACTGTAGGCAATATATTTACTTGTTACCTCAAGAAATAAAGCTAAAATTGCATGGTGTTTAGGCGATAGCTCAGTAATAAAGTGCTTGTCATCCAAGCATGGGGCCTGAAGTTCAGATCCCAAGCTCCCATCAATAGAAAATAATAAAGCTAAAAATGGGAGAATGTACCTAAAGCCATAGGATGGTAGGGCAAAAACAGGAAGATTCTTGGTGATAACTGCAAGTCAGTCTAACCAAATTAGTGAGGTTCAGATACAGTGAAAGATCCTGTTTCAAAAACTTATTTGGAAAGCAATAAAGACCTCTGGCCTCCCTGTGCACATGTCCATGTATGCATAAGCATAGACATACCTAAATATGTACATACGATTAAACTTACCTTAGTATAGATATAATTGTATTTGACATATGAGTATCATTATAAGCAAAATGATTGGTAAGAAAATTAAAATGCTAACATTCAGATACGATATTTGTGGTTAAAGATACTGTGGGTCTAGAAATTAATTTTAAAAAACTGTTCTTTATATAGGAGTTTCAGAATTCATATCCACAGATACTATGTCACTTCTCTATGTATTTGCAGAATGTTTGTACAAATATTAACCTCTTTTAGTTGGCGTTTTCCTTCCAGTACCTTTTATAGAACTGGATTTGTGGATAGATATTGTTTAAATTTGACTTTTGCGTGGGAATGTCTTGATTTTTCTATGTATAATGTTTGAAAATTTTGCTGGATATAGTCATCTGGGTTGGTATCCAGGGCCCTTAGAGTCTGTAAGACATCTGTCCAGGCTTTTAGAGTCTCTGTTGAGAAGTTGGTTGTAATCTTAGATTGTGTGCTATTAAGTGGTACTTGGCCTTTTTCCCTCACCATTTTTAATATTCTTTCTTTTTTATGAATGTTTAGTGTTTGGTTATTATGTAGCATGAAACTTTCTTTTCTGGTCCAGTCTATTTGATGTTTTGTAAGCTTTTTGTACCTTTATATATCCTTGTTTATATGTGTCCTTCTCTAGACTAGGAAAATTTACTTTTATCGTTTTGTTGAACATATTTCTGGGTTTTGAGCCAGGATTATCCTACTTCTTCTATTATTACATCCTATATTCCTGGGTGGAGTTCTGATGCCCAGTTGCAGGTCATACCAGTCAGAAGAACAGGAGAATACAACTTGCTCATGGAATTATCCCATTCTCTAGATTCACTTTTCAGAGATCCATTTACCAGTTCCCTGTCCCTTTGTCACATCTCACAACTTGCTTGCTGCAAGGCCTCTGGCCCATATCCAACTTGAACAGACCTCCACTGCTCAGGCGTAGGACACACCATTCAGAAAAATAGGTTAGTGACCCACCCAAGAGAAGGATCTATGGAACCCTGCTCTTTAGATGCTCCAAAACCCACTATCTAGCCCTGCCCTACCAGCTTCCTTCCTGCGCCTCTTCCCCAGGCCCCAACTGAAGTGAACTTCCACTGTCCAAGACCAGGCCACATCAGCCAGAAGAACTGGTGCATGCAAGCAAGCCAGAAAAGGAGATAGACAAATTGAGGCAGACTTTCTGTTGGGCCAGATACCACATTGGCTACCAGAAGCAGAGATCTAACTAGTGGTTAAGAGAGCTGAATATGAGATATACTCCTATAGTCACAGCAGTTTAGTAGAATGAAAAAGGGAACCATTTTTTTCTATTTAAAATTTTCTTTCATACTATGTTTTCACCCTATTTTCCCCTCTGCCATTGTTTACAGATCATTCTTATCTTCTCTCCCATCAAACTTCATGTTAATTTCTCAGAACTAAAACTTAACAAAAATTCAAAACAAACCAAAAAAGTACAAACAAAAGTCAAACCAAATACCGAAACATGAGTGAGAGAGAGAGAGAGAGAGAGAGAGAGAGAGAGAGAGAGAGAGAGAGCAAATTGAAACAATAATCCCGCAAAATGAAAAAAAAAGTACAATCCATTTTTTTGTTAGCCTACTTCTTCTGGGCATAGAATACATATTTGAGAGTTAAGACACACCCATTTCTCCATTGGAGAAAACTGTTTTTTTTTTTTCCCCTCCCAGCATGGATTAATTAGATGTAGCTTCTGTGGTGGATGAGGTCTTGATTTACTAGTATGTGTGTTGTCTGTCCTGTCACAATGTTCTCATATGTGAATCACTTTGGTTGTGTCTGAAGACCCTGTTTCCTTGGAGTCTTCCACCATCTCTGGCTCTTTTGGGCTTTCTGTCTCCTTTTTTATACAAATTCCTCTATCTTGATTAGAAAGTGTTAATGACTAGACCCATTTAGGATAAATAGTTCTAAAGCCTCTCACTTTATGGCCATTGTCCAAATATAGGTATCTATATAATTTGCTATCTACTGCAAGAAGGTGCTTCTCTGGTGTGGGCTGACAAATTCACAGATCTGTGGGCATATAAATATCTCATACTTTTGTATCTCTTTTGTCAAAGATCTATGCATCTTAGAGACAATAATGTAATTTTGTACTTCAACCTGTTTTGGTGGTAGATGACTTTTATTTATGTTTAACCATCCCTGCATTTCTGGGATGAGGCCAACTTGATCATGGTGGATACACTTGATATTTTCTTGGATTCATTTGCATGTATTTTTAAAATATATTATCATTTCATTGCTTTTTTAATTATTTCATTTTTGGTAATGTTATTATACCACTTCCCTTTCTTCTCTTTAAACAGTCAGCATAATTCCTCTTGCTCTCTTCAACATCATGGACTTGTTTTTATTAGTTGTTGTTACATGCACATATGTATATGCATATATATTCTAAATATAACAAGTCTAGTCCATATAGTGTTTCTTGTACATATGTTATCAGGTACAATACTTGGTACTTGGATAAGTAATTATTGAGCTTTTCTCTGGAAGAGACTTTTTCTCCCATAGTCAACATTCCTTGACTTCTAGTAGCTCTTTTTGTATATTTGGGGACTTGTGAATGGGAAATGTGAATCATTCCCCATCCACTTTATCTGTCTATTATTGGTGTTCAGCTCTATTTAGATAATCTTGTTGGTGAGAGTTTATGGATACAGCATTGGACATTGTAAGATAACATGTCTCATAGCAGAAATTCTGATTGCCAACAATAAAAAATTTACTTCACATATATTGGATGTCATCCTTTAAAAATGTCTACATGTGGCTACTCTAACTGAAATACATGTAAAAACTTCTACCTATCACATTCATAGGAGAATTATTTGTAAATACTGATTCATAACAGTAACATCAGAACTATATTTATCATGTAATATCTGGGCACAGATTTTTCATATGGCTTTCAAGAAATATATGTTATACTTACTTGTGTATGCATTATAGTTTGGATTGTTCTTTGTCTAATAACAACCCTTTCTTCTTTAATATTTGATAATTAAATAATCTTTGCCTATATACCATAGAGAGTTGGTATCTACTTATGTTCAGTTTGATCTTGGTCATGAGACAAAATGTAAGTAAACTGTCACATTATGAAATAAGATGTATGGGTAGATGATTTGGATATATCACCATGTTATTTCACAGCCTTTGAGCTATTCATTATGAAAGCAAACATTATTCATGGTACATTTATGTACTGACTTTCTCACACAAATAAAATTTTATTGGAAAAATTCTATCAATCCATATGCTGAAAATATAAGAAAGACCAAATTAAATTTCTGTATATCAGATTAGTTTAATATCAAAACATTTGATATGAAATAATTAAGTTATTATAATAATTTAACAATAAACTTGAACATCATCCTCTTTGGATACATAGTTAATTACTTCTCACAAGCTTACTGTCTTAATTTTCTACCTGTTGTTGTAATAATATGCCTTTACCAAAAGCAAATTGGTGAAGAACTTGATTTCACTTTAGGTTACAATTGATCATCTAGAAGACAGGATGCCTCAACCCCAATCTCTGACCAGCAGAGAGTGGGAATAAGGACATGGATGCCAAGGCAGGTTCTCCAGCAGCAAACTCCAATAGTGATCTCCTTTTTTATTAAGGCAGTTCAATATATACCCTGACCCTCTTGCCTGATCTCACTCCACTCATTGTTCTCGAATCAGCATCCATCATGCCCCTAGCATGAGTTAAACACACAGGCAGAGCAACAGATTATTGACCGACAGCTATGGTAAGGCTATGTGACTTCCCAGATCAGGTGGTAGGTGCAGGATGATTCAGCTGTGCATTTTCAAGAGTTTTAGTAAACAGGATGGGGTTACGAGGCTTGGCACTAAGCCTGGGCTCCATCTTGGCTCAGTAGCCGTGCCGCTTCCCACAACAGGACAGGAAATCGAGGCAGGAACCTTGAAGAAGGAACTGATTAGTGGATGGTGGAGTGTTGGTTTGCTCTTAATAGCTTTCTTAGTTGCACCCAGAACCACATACTCAAGGGTAAAACTTCCCCTCTCTTCACAGTGGAACACTCCAATATCAATCATTAATTAAGAAAGGACCCTACTGACTTACAGGCAACTCAATGGAGCATTTTCTTAATTGACATTCCTTTTCCAAGATAACTAAGCTGGTCTTCACCAACCCAGATATGTAGAATTGTATAATTATTACAAACCCTCTATAGGATACTTCAGTCTCCCTCCAAAATTTATGTGTCTTGTTTTGTTTAATCCTTTCTCCCTAAGTCCAGTCTGTATATTTTTCACAAATGTCACGACCATCTTACAGCATGTTATCTTCTGTGTCTGATCTTTCTCTCAGCATTTCTCTTTGCATATTCATCCTGTTTAGTGCAGTTTCTTCCTCTCCACTGCTGTTACTGTTCCATGCTGTGAGTGAAGCACAGTTTGTCTGTTCTCCAGGTGATATGCAGTTCTCAGTTTGGATGCATATAAGTAAAACTGTTATGAATATGTGATTATTGATCTTTGTGTATGCCTAGGGTTCTATTTACCTTGGATAAGCATAACAGACTTATATGTTAACTTATATTGAACGTATATGTTCTATAGTAATATAAATAAAGTGTACAATTTGAAATTAAGAAAGAAATCAATAAGTAATAAGCAAAATTTTTGGATACTTAATTTGGCAAATACATCATAAAGTGAGCTAAGTAGTATATTTTAAAGCATGTTTGCTATCATTTGTAATTAAGAAAAAGCAGCCTCTAATGATTGTCTAAAGAGATGTCCCATTATATCATGGGGACATGAACTGGCATCCTCAGCACCCAAGGGGGGAAAAGGCCAACTATGGCTTGCATGTATAACCCTAGTTTGCACTGGCAATGCTGGAGTTGGGGTTTGGGGAATGAATCAGGCATAGGCATATTCCAAAAGTTCAGGGGCTAGCCAGTATCACTGAATTATTAGCATTAGGTTTAATGAGAGACTCTGTCTCAAAGAACAAATATAAAGAGTGGATATGGAAAGACATCTTTGACTTTTTACCTCAGTATGCAAATGAATATGTACTTGCATACATACATAACTTCACCCACAGAAAGAGGTAAATACCCTCAAAGCCAGACACACAATAAATCAATATACAGAGTTGCACAAGTGTATAGCTATTAGTATGAGTAAAATCAAAGAGTAGCAAAACTCCAATCTGGATGTGAATGAAACCTCCTTATATTTCATGTGCTGCCTTGGAAGCTAGAAAGTGATATTTCTATTTTCAAGCATACATAGTTTTGGCCTTTTCTCAACTTTTCTAAAACAAGCTTAAGCATATGGCTCCATCTAGTGTGTAAATGGGAAGAAACATCCTGTTGAATTAAAAACAATTACAAATATAAAATTTTAATTTTATTCTTATTTAAGCATTTTAACTTCATTTTAAATCTTTCTCATTAGGAATGATGATTTTGTGGCATAAAAAGACAAAGGGATGGTTAAGTGAAATGAAATAAACATCTTTCTAAATGCTGTTCTTTTAATAGATGGTAGAATGGGGCAGGAGGTACTTTGTAATGTGGGGAAATCATAAATACTGACCAGGTAAAGTGGTAAGTTCAAACAGAATTCCATTATAGCAGAAGCCTCCATGCTTTTTAACAATATTTTTGTTTCCTTTTTCTTTTTTCTTTTAGTGGTTATTTTATTTAGTTACATTTCAAATGTTGTCCCCCTTCATGGTTTCCCCTCTATAAATTTCCAATCTCATCCTCCCTCACCCCTGATTCTATGAGGATGCTCACACCCACCCACCCACCCACCCACTCCTGCCTCACTGCCCAGCTTTCACAGGACCAAGAGTCTTGCAGCCCATTGATACCAGATCAGGCAATCTTCTGCTACATATGCAGATGGGACAATGGGTCCCTCCTTGTGTACTCTTTGCTTGTTGGTTTAGTCCCTGGGAATTCTGGGCTGTCTGGTTGGTTGATATTGTTCTTCTTCCTATGCGGCTGCTAACCCCTTCAGCTCCTTCAGTTCTTCCTCTAACTCCTCCACTGGGGTTCCTGTCCTCACTCTGGTGGTTGGATGCAAGGTTCAGCATCACTATTGGTAAGACTCAGGCAGCTCAGGCAGAACCTCTCAGGGGACAGCTATATCAGGCTACTGTCAGCCAAAAGATGCTCCAACACATAACAAGGCTACATGCTCCACTATGTTCACAGAAGATTTATTTATAATAGCCAGAAACTGGAAACATCCAAGATGTTTCTTAGCAGAGGAATCGATACAGAAAATGTGGTACATTTATACAATGGAGTATAACTCAGCTATTAAAAACAATGCCCCCATGAAATTCAAAGGCAAATCGACCAGACTAGAAAATATCATCCTGAGTAGTTAACTCAGTCACAAAAGAACTCAAATGTTATGTAATTAATAAGTGGATATTAGGCAAAAGGCTCAGATAATCCACAATATACTTCTTAGACCATATGAAGCTCAAGAAAAAGAAAGACTAATGTGTGGATGCTTCAATCATACTCAGAAGGAGGAACAAAATAATCATAGGATGTAGAGGGAGTTAGGGAACTGAGAGAAAGAGATGAGGGGGAGGGAAATGGGGTAGGGTCAGGTATGGGAGGAGTACAGAGGTTCAGGAAATTGAATGGAGGTTTGTAGCAGAGGGGAATGAGGAACTGGGGGCAGCCACTAGATAGAAACAGATGCCAGGGGAGCAAGGTGTTCCCAGGATCCACTGGGGATAACATTAGCTAAAATACCCAAAGGGGAGATAGAACCTGTAGAAATCATATCCAGTGGTTAAGCATGGCCCCAGGTTGAGGGGTGGGGCAACCCACCCATCTTAAAAATATTAATGCTGAATTGCTCCTGTCTAAATAAATGGGCACACAATGAGTGGAACAGAGACTGAAGGAAAGGCCATCCATAGACTTCCCTACCTAGAGATCCAACCCATTTGCAGATACCATTTCCAGACTCTATTGCTGTTTTTACTTTTTTCCCCTTTCGTATAAGTTTAGTATACATTATGGTTTCTATCTTAAATGTGTACTATATGTTAAAGGCTTGGTGACGGTGGCATTACAAGGAACTGGAAGAAAGTCTACATTGTGACGCCTTCTTAGGTGACATAGGTTAATGGGGGCATGGCCTCAAGCAAGTATTCTATCTCTGCTTTATACACAACTCTAGAGAACAGCCTCAGCTAAGAAAAGGGTCTGGAGAAGTGTGAATGCAAGACAGTAAAGGGAAGGATGGATCAGACATGGGAGGTTATTCACTTCATGAGAGCCAGAACAAAGAGGAGGCACATCTCAGTATGGCTTTTCCCACTCTGACAACTTTTGTCTCCTGCAGGCTTTATTTATACTTAAAATCACTTTCTCAGAAATTTTATTCATTGACTACACAGCTTTACAAAATCTTCCTTATTACATAAGAATATTAAAAGTTGAACAAAGCAAGCAAACAGCAATCTCATAAGAACTAAAAGTTGCCGGGCATGGTGGCACACACGCCTTTAATCCCAGCACTTGGAAGGCAGATGCAGGCGAATTCTGAGTTTTAGGCCAGCCTGGTCTACAGAGTGAGTTCTAAGGCTACACAGAGAAAACTTGTCTCAAAAAGAAAAAAAAAAGAACTAAAAGTTAACATTATGACAAAATAAATTTTCTTTAAACTCAGTATCTTCTTTCTTAGGATTGGTATAGTAAAGCCTTGTGGTTACAGAAATGCTAGACAGGATGACTCTATTTTTATTTGGTTTTGTTTCAGCGTGGCATAAAATTAATAGATCAAAGATATTTCGTACTATCTATTATATCAAACTTGGATTTCTACAAAAGTTCAATCTCCAACTCTTAATTCTTCCTTTCCTTTCTCTGTATTTCTTTTATATTTGGCATAAGATCACCATCCTTTTTCTTTGATTCTTAAAACATTGTTCAGCCCCTTTGTTAAAAGTATGGGCATTCTATCAGTAAAGTTCTGGTCTGACAAATCTGTTCAGGAAGGCAGGTAGTTCACTGAGCCAGAACACCTTCTGTCTTAGTCAGGGTTTCTATTCCTGGACAAAACATCATGACCACGAAGTAAACTGGGGAGGAAAGGGTTTATTCAGCTTACACTTCCTCATTGCTGTTAATCACCAAGGAAGTCAGGACTGGAATTCAAGAAGGTCAGAAAACAGGAGCTGATGCAGAGGCCATGGAAGGGTGCTCATTACTGGCTTGTTCCCCTGGCTTGCTCAGCCTTTTCTCTTATAGAACCCAAGACTACCAGCCAAGAGATGGCACCACCCACAAGGGGACCTCCCCAATTGATCACTAATAAAGAAAATGCCTTACAGCTGGATCTCATGGAGGCATTTCTCAAAAAAATGATGTTCAGGCTCATTGTTTTAGAGGTTGAAAGTAAAACAACAGGTGTCTCTCTTTGCCACATTTGTCTACATACTCAGCCAGAAGACCTGTTATAAGTAGGCTCAAAGAACCTCAGTTCTCCAAAAAATCACTAAAGAGAATATTGGAAAGACTTCAAGGTGGAAGAGAGGACTAAGCATAGCTAAGAAGTTAGAGAAAGAAGATAAGGAGAGTTACAATTATTGGAATAAGACTATGACTAAGAACACAAATAGCCTCTCAACAACAAAATGACTTGAATGAACACATATCTTCCCAATACTAATGATAAACATTAAGGACCTCAATTCTCCACACTAAAGACAATAGGTAGGTGGAATGGAATAAGAAACAATATCCCTCTTTATGTTGTGTACAGGAAATTAACTTTAAAGATAGGATCTACCTTTAATTGAAAGGATGTGGAATAGTATACCAAACAAATGGGACAACAAACAAGAGAGACACTGGTATGCCAGTATCTGACAGCACAGGCTTCAAATTAAAACTAATCAGAAGAGATAAAGATACTCAATTCAAATCGAGCAAGGTGAAGTTACTGCCAAAAGCATTTATGTGCCAAACTTTGAGGAGACCAATTTCAGAAAAAATGCACTACTGTATTTAAAAACACAGATACACACTGACCATAGTAGATTTCACTATGCTACTTCCTGAAGTAGAAAGAACATTTGTATCAAAAGAAATAGAAGAATTAAATAAAGTATTTCATCAAACTTTTGATAACAAGTATTTTAGAAAATATTTCTAGGGGATTCAGGTCAGATCAGCGTTTTCTTCCAGTGATTCTCTAAGGCAGGACCAGCCAGGAGCATACAGGCCACAGAAGTGGCAGAACAGCTGGGCCAGGGTCCTTCATGCCTCCATATGTACCCAGGAGGTAGAACTGTTCAACAGCCCTGTGTGCACTGGTCTTGCCAGGAAAGAGCTGGTCTCCCAGGAGTGCTAACAGAGGCTTACAAACCTGCAGAAGGCACAAGCCCCATACAGACAGCAAGAACATCTAATACCAGAGATTACCAGATGGTGAAAGGCAAACACAAGAATCTTACCAACAGAAACCAAGACTACTTGTCATCAACAGAACCCAATACTCTCACAACAGAAACTCTTGGATACCCCAAAACACTAGACAAGCAAGATTTGGATTTAAAATCATATCTCACGATACTGATAGAGGATTTTAAGAAGGACATAAATAACTTCATTTAAGAAATACAAAAGAACACAGATTAAATGGTAGAAGATCTTAAAGAGGACACACAAAAATATCTTAAAGAATTATAAGAAACTACAACCAAACAGGTGAAGGAATTGAACAAAACCATTCAGGATCTAAAAATGGAAGTAGAAACAATAAGGAAATCACAAAGGGAGACAACTCTTGAGATTAAAAAAAAAAACCTAGGAAAGAAGTCAGGAGCCATAGATGCAAGCATCACCAAGAGAATACAAGAGATAGAAGAGAGAATCTCAGGTGGAAAAGATTCCATAGAAAACATGGACACAACAAACAAAGAAAATGCAAAATGTGAATTCTTTCAGGTCAGAGCCAGCCCCAGGCAATCTTAGGCTCGAACTTGGGGGAGGGGAGTTGGGGGGTGGGGAAGGTCCCAAGGTCCTCAGAGGACTCTCCAGGCAGCATCTTCCATCTCTTGTATTATGTAGCTGATGCTTGCATCTATGGTTCCTGATTTCTTTTCTAGGATTTTTATCTCCAGAGTTGTCTCCCTTTGGGTTTTCTTCATTATTTCTGAAAGACCCCCACTCAAGTCCCAGGAGGAGCTGACACCCCAATAACTCGAGAAACTGTTCTTGATGCAATATTGCATGAGGTTTATTCGGGATCAGCATGCTGAGGCCAAGCTCATAATCCACACAGAGGCAGAGGAGATCGACCCCTAGCAGTTGCCATTGAAGGTTTTTGAAGGAAAAAAACCACAAAGAAAGGGAGGGTAAGACCACAAAGAATGGGGATGTTGAGTAAACATCATAAGAATGGGGATGCTGAACAATCAAGTGAGATAACTCTCTACTCATCATTGGGAAGAGAGGCCCCTTGGTATTGCAATCTTTATATGCTCCGATACAGGGGAACACCAGGGCCAAGAAGTGGGAGTGGGTGGGCAGGAGAGCAGGGTGGGGGGAGGGGAGAGGGAACTTTGGAGATAGCATTTGAAATGTAAATTAAGAAAATATCTAATAAAAAATAAAAAAAAAAGAATGGGGATGATGAATTACAGCTCATCTTTGACATGAAGGTTACAGGCTATCTTTGGCAAACCTTCCACAAGGAACGGGGAAGCTGAGTAAACATCATAAGAATGGGGGTAATGAGTTATATAGCTCATCTCTGAAGGAGGGGTTACAGGCTATCTTTGGCGAACATTCCTGGTCCCTTACACAATGAGTTAGGTGCCTGGGTGGGTCACCCAGTGGTCATCAGCTTCTCAGGCTGAAGGTGAGAGAACAAAGAACTTTATGCTGACTTTGTTTCTAGGGGTCTGGAAGACATAGTGAGTTGGGATCTTATATTTCTACTTCCATTTTTAGATCTTGGATGGTTTTGTTCAATTCCATCACCTGTTGGTTTTTTTTTCTGTAATTCTTTAAGAGTTTTTTTGTGTTTCCTCTATAAATACTTCTACCTGTTTATCAGTGTTTTCCTGTAATTTCTTATGGACTTCTACCTGTTTAGCAGTATTCTTTATTTCTTTGAGTTATAAATGCCCTTCTTAAAATCCTCTACCAGCATCATGAGATATGATTTTAAATCTGAATCTTGCTTTTCAGGTGTGTTGGGGTATCCAGGACTCACTGTGGTGAGCATACTGGGCTCTGATGATGCCGATTAGTCTTGGTTTCTGTTTGTAAGGTTCTTAAGTTTGCCTTTCACCATCTGGTAATCTCTGGTGTTAGATATTCTAGCTTTCTCTGGCTGGAGCTTGTTCTTTCTGTGATTCTGTTAGCCTCTGTCAGCACTTCTGGGAGTCCAACTCTCCCCTGAGTCCCAGTGGTCAGAGCACTCTGTAGGCAAGCTCTCCTCTTGCAGGGAAGGTGCACAGAAGTCTGGAGCTCAGATCCACCTCCTGAGTCCTGAGGTCAGAGCCCTCCCTGGAGGTCGACTCTCTTCCAGCAAGGAAGGTGCCCAGGGGTCTGGGTCTTAGCTCTGCCTACTGGCTGAGGATGATGGCCTGAAGGGACCCTGTCCAAGAAGCTCTGTTGTTTCTACCACCCACCTGCTCTCCTGCTTTGACTGGTCTCAGTGATCTCAAGATCCTGGATGTGCTAGGGCCTGCCGAGTTGGCTGGAGCCACCAGAAGAAATCCCAGCTGCTGGTTGGGATGGTTTCCTTTGTCCCTTTTCCCACTGGCACAAGATCCTCCATGATTCTTTGGAACAGATGTTGCATTCCACTCACCAGTGATCTCAAGATCCTGGGTGTGCTAGGGTACCTGCAGCATGGAGAGTCCTCTGTGGACCTTAAGACACTCCATCAAGTTTGTGCCCAAGATGGCATGGGACTGGTGCTGATGGAAAGAACCACAGCCACTGGTGGGTGGGTTTTATTTGTCCCTGTTCCTGCTGGCACAAGACACTCCAGGATTTTTTGGAACAGATGTTGTATTTACTCACCAGTGATCTCACAGTGATCTCAAGATCCTGGGTATGCTAGGGCCATCTGAGTTCACGAACAAGATAGCACATGGGAGGCACAGACCAGAACCCAAATACAAACAAGAAGAGGAGACAGCAGGAAATAATCAAACATAGGGCTGAAATCAATCAATTAGAAACAAAAAGATCAAACCAAAAAATCAACCAAACCAGGAGCTGATTCTTTGAGAAAATCAGCAAGATGGATTAAACCCTTAGCCAGACTAACCAGAGGGCACAAAGACAGTATCCCAATCAACAAAATTAGAAATGAAAAGGGAGATGTAACAATAGAAACTTAAGGAATTAAAAAAAAATCATAAGATCCTATTATAAAAGGAGTATATCCAACACAATTGGAAAATCTGGACGAAATGGAAAATGTTCTAGACACATACCAAATATTGAAGTTACATAATGATCATATAAACCATATAAACAGTCCCATAACCCTTAAAGAAATAGAAGCAGTCATTAAAAATCTCCCAACCAAAAAAAAAAAAAAAAAAAAAAAAAACCTAGGACCAGATGGTTTAATTCAGAATTCTATCAGACCTTCACAAGAAGACCTAATACCAATAATCTTCAAATTATTCCACAAAATAGAAACAGAAGGAACAGTACCCAATTAATTATATGAAGCCACAAATAATTTGATAACAAAACCACACAAACACCCAACAAAGAAAGAGAACTTCAGACCAATTTTCCTTATGAATAGCAATCCAAAACTACGTGATAAAATTCTCCCAAACCTAATGCAAGAACAAATCAAAATGATCATCCTCCACGATCAAGTAGGCTTCAATCCAGTGATTCAGGGATGGTTCAATATATGAAAATCCATCAATGTAATACACCAAATAAAGAAACTCAAAGAAAAAAATCCCACAAGATAATCTCATTATATGCTGAAAAAGCATTTGAAATAATTCATCATCCCCTCATGTTAAAAGTCTTAGAAAAAAAAACAGGAATTCAAGGCTCATACCTAAATATTGGAAAAAGCAATATACAGCAAACCAGTAGCCAACATCAAACTAAATGGAGAGAAACTTGAAGCAATCCCACTAAAATCAGGGACTAGACAAGGCTGTTCTCTCTCTCCCTATGTATTCCATATAGCTTTCAAAGTCCTATCCAGAGCAATTAGACAACAAAAGGAGATCAAAAGGATACAAATTGGAAAGAAGTCAAAATACCACAATTTGCAGATGATATGATAGTATACTTAAGTGACCCCCAAAATTCCACCTTAGATCTCCTACAGCTGATAAACAACTTCAGCAAAGTGGCCAGATATAAAATTACCTCAAACAAATCAGTAGCCTTCTTCTACATAAAGGATAAATAGGCTGAGAAAGAAATTAGGGAAACAACAACCTTCACAATAGTCACAAATAATATAAAATACCTTGGTGTGACTCTAACTAAGCAAGTGAAAGATCTGTATAAAAACGTCAAGTCTCTGAAAAAAGAAATCTAAGAAGACCTCAGAAGATGGAAAGATCTCCCATGCTCATGGATTGGCAGGATTAATATAGTCCAAATGGCTATCATGCTGAAATCAATCTACAGATTCAATGCAATCCCCATAAAAATTCCAACTAAATTCTTCACAGAGTTAGAAATGGCAATTTGCAAATTAAAAAACAAACAAACAGGATAGCAAAAACTATTCTCATCAATACAAGAACTTTTGGTGGAATCACCATCCCTTACCTCAAGCTGTATTACAGAGCAATTATGATAAAAACTGCATGGTATTGGTACAGTGACAGGCAGGTAGATCAATGGAATAGAACTGAAAACCCACAAATGAACCCACACAACTATGGTCACTTGATCTTTGACAAAGGAGCTAAAACCATTCATTTGGAAAGAAGACCGCATTTTCCACAAATGGTGCTGGCTCAACTGGCAATTGGCACGTAGAAGAATGCAAACCAATCCATTCTTATCTCCTTGTACAAAGCTCAAGTTCAAGTGGATCAAGGACCTCCAATAAAACCAGATACAATAAAACTAAAAGAAAAAATGTGGGGAAGAGCCTTGAGAAGATGAGCACAGAAAAAATTTTGTGACCATAACACCAATACCTTATGATCTAAGATAAAAAATTGAGTCATGTGACCTCATAAAGTGCAAAGCTTCTGTAAAGGAAAGGACACTGTTTATAGGAGAAAATGGCAACCTACATGTTTGGAAAAGGTCTTTACACATTCTAAATCTGAAAGAGAGCTAATATCCAATATATACAAAGAACTCAAGAAGTTAGACTCTAGAGAGAAAAAAAAAAACTTTTAAAAGAGCTAAACAAAGAATCCTTAACTAAGGAGTAGCTGAGAAGCACTTAAAAAATGTTCAACATCCTTAGTCATCAGGGAAATGCAAATCAAAACAACCCTGATATTTCACCTCATACCAGTCAGAATGGCTAAGATCAAAAACTCAGGTCACAGCAGATGCTGGCAAGGATGTGGAAAAAAAGGAACACTCCTCCATTGCTGGTGGGATTGCAAGCAGGTAAAACCACTGGAAATCAGTTTGGCAGTTCCTTTCCTGGACATATACCCAGAAGATGCTCCAACATATAGTACAGACACATGCTCCACTATGTTCATAGTAGCCTTATTTATATTAGCCAGAAATTGTAAAGGACCCAGGTGTCCCTCAACAGAGGAATATATACAGAAAATGTGGTATATTTACACAATGTAGTACTACTAAACTATTAAAACAATGAATTTATTAAATTTTTAGGCAAATGGAGGGACTTGGAGGATATTATCCTGATGAGGCAACCCAATCAGAAAAGAACACACATGATATGAACTCACTGATAAGTGGGCATTAGCCCAGAAGCTCAGAATACAATTCAATTCACAAAGCAGATGAAACTCAAGAAGAAGATTAAAGTGTGGATACTTAGTTCCTTCTGATAAGGGGGAACAAAATACCCATGGAAGCAGTTACAGAGTCAAAGTGTGGAGCTGGAACCTAAGGAATTACTATTCAAAGACTGCCCCACCTTAGGATTCATCCCATATACATTCACCAAACCCAGACACTTGTGAATGCCAACAAGCGTTTGCTGTGAAGAGCCTGATATAGCTGTCTCCTGAGAGTCTCTGCCAGTGCCTGAAAAATACAGAAGTGTATGCTCAAAGCCATCCATTGGACTGGGCCAGGGGCCCCAATGAAGGATCTAGACAAAGTACAGAAGGTGCTGAAGGGATTTACAGTCCCATAGGAGGAAAACAATATGAACTAACCAGTACCCCCCCCCCCAGAGCTCCCAGGGAGTAAACCACCAACCAAAGAGTACACATGGTGGGACTCATGCCTCCAGCTGCATATGTATCAGAGGATGGCCTAGTCAGTTATCAATGGGAGGAGAGGCTTTTGTTCCTGTGAAGGCTCTATACCATAGTGTTGGAGAATGGAAGGGACAGGAAGTGGGAGTTTGTAGGTTGGTGAACAAGGGGGTAGGGAGGGGATAGGGAGTTTTCAGAGGGGAAACCAGGAAAAGGTGATAACATTTGAAATGAAAATAAAGAAATTATCTTAAAAAAAAGAAAATATTTCTACTCAACCACCTTCCAAAATATACATTACTCTTAGCAGCACATCAATACTTCTCTAAAAGTGTTCACCTCCTTGAGAACAAAATAACCTCAACAAACATTGAAACATTGAAATTAACTCTAGGTTAATCACATTTGAGTACAATGGTATAAACTTATTATAAGCTGCAAATAAACATCTAGAAAGTCTAGAAATTCATGTAGATTTAAAATCTTTGTACTTAGTAAGAAGTGGGTCAAAGATGAAATCAAGAAAGAAATAAAAAATTCCTTGGTCTTACTGAATATGAAAACATAAAACAACAAAAAGGGTTGGGATATTGTAAAAACAGTCCTATGAGAGGAATCTCAATTTCTAAACTTCTAGATTTTAAAAAATAACAATGAGTACAATTGAATGACTTAATGACATAATTTTACAATTTGGAAAATCAAGATCTTCAGGAATTCAAATGAGTAGCTGGCAAGAAGGTAAAAGAAATATATATATATATATATATATATATATATATATATATATATATATATATATATATATATCAAAGCTGAAACTAATGAGATGGAAACAAAGGAAGCAGTACAAGGACCAGTGAATGTATGAGTTGATTGTTGATTCTTGGTTAAAATAACAGAGATTAAGAGTCTCATGGACCAAATAACAGAAAAATAGAATGAAACAAACCAAATTCACAACCTTAGAAATGATCAGGAATTATAAAAACAGATACCAAAGCAGTTCAGAATAGTAGTAGAGAATACTTTCAAAACTTACGTACTATTGAGTCAAATGTAAAAGAAATGGATGAATTTTAGATGATACATCCCGTTCAGCAAAGTAAAACCATAAAGAAATCAATGTCATAAGCTGCCTCTTAAAAATGTGATTGAAAAATTAACAAATAGCCATCAAACTAAAAGCCCAGGGCCAGACAGACACACAGCAGCTTTCAACAGATACCCTAGAAGTGGTGTTAGAGAGACTTGTGAGCTCCCATGTAGATACTAGAAGTAGACACCTTGTTCTCTGGAAGAACATCCAATACTTTTAAAAGCTGAATCATCTCTCTGTACTGAAAATATTTTTGATGTCAACAAAGACAAAAATTTACCAATTCTAGGAGAAAAGAAACATGCATCACACCACAGACAGGGGCAGAGTACAAGCTCCCCATGTTATGTTAAATGATCTAATTTATAGAACAAACTATACTGAGAGATGTAAAAGGAGAAGAGCTAAGTTGTAATCAGCTGCTTACTTTTTATTCCAAACTCTGAAAGCGAGAATTACTGCTGACTTTCAATGCTAATCATCAAAGCAAAAAGAGTTTGGAGTGGTGCCTTTCAAATTCTGAGAAATCATGTTGCCTACCCTACCTAATATGCCTAGAAAAACTAGTTTTCATAATTATTATGAGAGGAAAGTGTTTCCATGATAAATCAGGTCAATGGAATCCATGACTACCAAGCCAGTACTACAGAGGACAGAGGAAGGAACACTGAAATGTAAAAAGACAAGAACACTCAAATGACCACAGGAACAACAAAAACTTATTAAACAAGATTAAGATGCTTCCAAAGTTTTAAAAACCTTAACAAAATGAGAGAAGCCATACATATTTTTCAGTAATAAATCAGAATATCTTTTTCTCCCCCCACCCCAAATCAGAATATCTTGTCTCAGTTTACCCATCAAAAAATATGAACTAGCAGACAGGATACATTGTCTCAAAGTCAAGATAAAAAAGGAAGGGATGAGGAAGGAAGGAATGAACAAATGAATGAAGAAACAAATGAGGAGGAACAAGGAAAGAGAGACCAACCAAAAAAGACAAACAAGCAAACAATAAAAGCAAACCCCTTATAACCAATGATAAACACTATTGTAGAGAGAAATTATTGAAAACACATTTCAATTAAATGGTACCAATTTCAATGTACTTGCTTTTGTTTTATATAATGTTTTATTATATTTATTACATTATTACCTATTTTTATGCCTTTTCATTTCTTATAAGAGTTAGTAAGGGAGTAGATCTAGATGGGAGGGCCACTAGGAACTTGGAGGAGTCTAAGGAGAGAAAATCATAATCAAGATATATTTTGTGGAAAAATAATCTCTTTTCAAGTAAAAAAGAAACAAGCAAATTATCTGAGACAGAAGACCATTAAAATTATAGATGAAACAGAGACATTACTACACCAATGATATTTAATGAAATATGACTATGTGCTTAAAAATCTATATTCTACTAAATATGAAAATCTAAAATACCTGTATACACTTTTTGATCTGTATTTCTACCAAAGTTAAGTCAAGACTTACTAGGAAATTTATACGTTCTCTAAATACCAATTCAAATTCTCCTTACAAAATAACTACCCAGGACGTGATATATTCCACAGTTTTTATAGACCGTCCAAGAACTAGATCGATTACTAATCAATTATTCCATAAAAGAAAAAGAAGAAAGAATGTTATCATGCCACAAAACCAAGAGAGATGTTTATTAGCCAAGCTGCCTGATAAACATTAAAGGAATAAATTTCAGTAAAATATTTAACACATACAAAAGAACATTCACCATAGTTATGTAGGCTCATTTCATAGATTCATTCATAAATGGCTCCCACGAGTAGATCAACAAATGTAATTTTTGACAAAAAAGAGCACAAAACCAAAAATCACTTGAACATTTCAATTAATAACAAAAAGGTCTTTGATAAAATCTGGATTTTATCAACAATTTTTAAACATCCTTTCACAACAACACAACAATGACCATATCTCAGCATAATAGAGGCTGTGCATGACATATTGCTAGCATCATATTAAATGTAGAAACTCAATGCATTTCCTGGAAGATCAGGATAAAGAAAAGAATGTTCACTGTCACCACTTGTATTCAGTGCAGTGTTATAGTGTATGGAGTTCTAACTAAAGCAATAACACATGAGGAAGAAATAAGAGGCATAGGAATAGAAAAGGAAGAAGTTCCAGTATCCCTACTTGTAGATAACTTGATTGTAAATTTCAAAGACAACAGGAAATTCTTAGAGCTGATAATCACATTCACCAAAGTGGAGTTTACAAATTAGTATATCCAAATCCATTGTTTGCCTGTAAAAAAAAAAAGGCATACTAAGAAAGAAATCAGAAAATCAATGTCATTTCCAATAATCTTACAACAAACAAACACACACACCTTGGAAAAAACCAAGACAGTGAAATAGATCTACCATGAAAACTTTAAAACATTAAAGAATGAAACATCAGACGATGAAAAGACCTCTTAAGCATGCCAATTTGTAATATTAACATTGTAATTAAAAATGACTTTCTACCAGAAAATTGTACATATCCTATACAAACCTCCTCAAAATTTCAATACAATTCTGCACAGAAATATAAATAAATCTTAAAATTTGTGCAGAAAAAACAAAGAGAAAAGATGTGGCATATGCCCTTAATTCCAGCACTCAGGAAGCAGAGGCAGGCGGATTTCTGAGTTCTAGGCCAGCCTGGTTTACAAAGTGAGTTCCAGGACAGCCAGGACTATACAGAGAAACCTTGTCTTGAAAAACATAACAAAACAAACCAAAACACAAAAACAAAAAACAACAACAACAACAAAAAAAGAGAAAAGAGAATCCAAATGACTCTGACAATGAACACACTGCTAGAGGTATCACCATTCCTGGTTCCAGGTTACATTAAAGAACTATAATAATAAAAATAGCATGGTACAAAAAAAGACACATTTATTAGTGGTTTACTAGAGGAAAGGGTTTGAGGATCAAGATATAAGTCTTCAGACCTAAAGACTGGTTGTAACCAACATACTGAAAACATAAATTTGATGAAAGACTGCATCCTTAACAGTGATGTTTGGGAAAACTTGATAACCATAGGTAATCCAATGACTGTTTATCCTTTGCCTCACACTACATGTACACACACACACACACACACACACACACACAAATTCCAAATGACTTGATAATATTAAACCTCAAAATTTGAAACTTGTTTTATTATTTAGGCTCAAGTAAAGACCTTCTGCAAAAGTAACAGGAAAATATACAGAAAATGGTGCATAATGAAATTTAAAAGCTTTTATACTGCAAAGAAATCTGTCCACTGGCTAAAGCAACAGTATGACTTCTAAATATTTGCCAGCCAGACATTTGAAAATTAATTAGTGTCTAAAACATTCAAGGAACTTTATAAACTGGAGGGAATAATGGGAAAGTGATTTGTAAAGATGGAACTGGAAAGAGAAGAGGGGGCATAAATCAGGATGGAAATCAAATAAATAAACAAAAAATATATAAAAAAATAAGTGACTCAATATATAAAATAAACACTAAGGGAAAAACAAATGGCGCCTAAGGAATGTAACAGAATTAGGAATAAGAAGCAATGCATGCAGCTAAGAAATATTTTTAGAAGTGTTCAGTGTCTTGAGTCATCAGGGAAGTGCAAATTAAGATTAAGTAATAATATCATCTAATCTTAACACATTCAAAGTAGAAGATAAGAAATACTAGTAAGGACCTGGTAAACTGACAAATCTCATTTAATTTGGTGCAAACAATATGGAAACCAGTGAGATGTTTAGTCAGAAAACAAGAATTAAATCTGCCATATGTTTCCTGGACTTATATCCCGAGGACTCAACATTCGACAACAGAGACACATGCTCATCCTTGCTCACTGATTCTCTATTCATAATAACTAAGGCATAAAATCGCTGTAGATGTCTATCAGTGGATTAATAGAAGACAAAAATGTGACAATGGAATTTCAAACAATCATATAAAAAATGAATAGATAAGAAGACAGATCTGGAAAGCTGAATGAGGTATCTGAAATCAGAAAGGCAATCATCACATGTAGTCACTCATACATAGACATAGACATATATATGACTAGCCTCCAAATGACAGAGATCTGCATGCTTCTGCCTTCAGAGTTTCAAGTCCCCAGTGTTGGGAATAAAGGCCTTTGCCACCCCTGTCTGCATTTACATGTCTTAACTTCAAATATTGACTTGTGTGTTTAATTTCACTTTCCTATAGAATCCATGAAACTAGAAAGGGATCTTTGGTGGGGAGAGGGAAAAAAAGACCTTAAGGGAGGAGGGAA
>LR750580.1:309281-364673 GCA_902729485.2 Mus minutoides | reverse complement strand
TTCCTTCCTTCCTTCCTTCCTTCCTTCCTTCCTTCCTTCCTTCCTTCCTTCCTTCCTTCCTTTCTTTCCTTCTTTCTTTTTCTGTCATGTACATATCAGCCTATCTATGTCTCTATCTATACATCTATCATTTATCTGTCTGTTTATTGTCTATCTACCTACCTATCCATATTCATATAGGATTTTAACTGGAGTTTCCCTACATAGGGTATTATACTCCTCTAAGAAACTATGGATTTTCAAATAAAAATCTATGTCCTCTGGGAGATACTTGCACAGTGAATTCAATAAATCACACACACACGCACACACACACACACACACACACCCTTTTACACAAAGACTTTGCCAAGTGATTAGATAGGTTTCATCCCAGAGTTACAGTGCTATGAAAGCATATAGAATTCAATAAATTTAATCTACCACATAAACAGAATAAAAGGTAAAATCCTCATGATAATCTCATTAGATACAGAAAAGGCCTTTAACAACTTCCAACAGTCCTTCACAATAAAAGTTCTTGGAGAGACTAGGAACACAAGGGAGATATCTTAACATTACAAAGGCAACCTTTGTACAGGAAACCTTCAGCTAATATCAGCATAAAGAGGGAGAAAATCAGCAATTCCACTAAAATTAGGAACTAAAAAAATGATGTCTACTCTCTCCATACCTATTCAACACAGTACCTAAACTCTTTGCTAATACAATAAGACAAATGAAGGAGATCAACAGGATGTAAATAAGAAAGAAAAGTCTAATTATCTTTCCTTGCAGATGATAATATTTTATCCAAGAACTCAAAAAAAAAAAAAAAACCTAACTGGAAACTTCTGCATCAAATAAACACTTTCAGGATGATAGTAGGATACAAAGTCAACACACACACTTCGCTGTATCTTTTGTATGTACAAATGACAAACAGAATGAGAAAAAAACCATCAAAACACCTTTCACAATAGGATAAAATCAAACAAAAACCTTTGGGTAAATCTAAAGAAGTCATTAAAACTTCAATTGCTTCCCATGTTCCATTTTTCCCATGGTTCTTTCCATCTTTATGTCCTTTTAAACAGGTACATGAATGCTCTGTATTGTTTTCTAATAGCTTCTTAACCTTTGGAGTGAATTTACCAGTTGACTACAAATTCAGCTCTCTGCTGGACCACACCAAATATTGATTCAGAATATCTTTATTGGCTGTTGGAATAGTAGTCTCTTGGATTTCTATATTATTACTAGTAACAAAATTTCCAGTGCTTTTCTTGTTGCACAATTATCTTGCTCCTTCTGCCTTTAGGTTAAGTGGAATCTAGTATCAGGGAGAAGAAGGATTCTTGCCTTCTAACATGTTTTATCCTTAAGAACCCTGTTTCATTTATGCTTTTTATTATAATGAATCAATATGAAATTGTATTTATGCCAAGTATGAGGAAATAGTAAAGTAGGCATTTGCAGTTATGCATGTAGTGATTATGATGAAAAGTCAAGACTTTTAATGTAAGGAAGAATAATAGTTTCTTCTTTGGATGCATACTAATTTTTCCACTTTTAGTCAGTTGTTTGTCTGGTGTACCATATTGACAAATCTAGTGGTAAATTGTTCTAAGCTTCATGAGTTGTGGCAACATGTCGACATCTTAAGACAGAAGATTGGTTCATCTGGAATAAAAAGATACCTTGCGCATACACAAGAGTCAGGTTCATTGTAAGAGAGATGCTGCTCTGAAATTGCATTTTTATATAAAACAAGTTTCATACCATATACCATGGTCCTTCTCTCAAATGACATATTTCTCCCACTAATGTTAATGCTCCTCTGCAGCCCCTGTCTTCGTTTATAATAGAATATATAGCTGCCTTCCTTCATGTATAGTAGAATATACTCCTTCATGTATAGTAGAATACACACCTGCCTTTCCGTTCTTGGCTTGGGATGAATTTTCAGCAGAACTTTTTCTCAGTGTAAATGTGTTCATTCATGTCCATTGCTTGACGTCTTTTAATCTGATTCTTCCTTGTTCTTCTAGTTCTTCCATCACAGTGGATTGGCTTAATTGTCTCATATTTCCCGCTATTTACTTGCTTACTTACTTGTTACTAAAGAATCTAAATGAATTTTTTCAAATGAGGTTATCCAGCTGTAGAGACACCACACAGAAGAAAAACTGGCGATACTGATGGTTGGTTCTCAGTCCTTTGTTTGCACGTTTATTTCTCCATTTCTTTTACAAGTATTCATTATTTATTCGACATTTTGTTCAACATTGTTTGATCATAGTCACCTCCTCTCTCCTCTTTCCCTCCTTCCTCCTTCCTTTCCTCTTCTTTCCTTCTCTGTGAAACAAAGAAGATAGAACTTCCGCAGCCTCACTCAACAGGTCTGTAGGGACGTTGGCTCCCTGCACTGGAAATAACGTTCCCTGTAGAGTTCCAGTGGCAGTGACAACATTACTCCCCTCGGCTCAGGGAGTACAAGGGTGCCTCCAAACACACCTACAGTATCCTCGGAGCTGCTTTCGATAAGCCATGGCCCAGGACATAAGCCACAAAAAAGATGCCTTGAAAGCATCTCAGGTGATAGACGGGGATGAACACCAGAAAACTAAGGAAGCCAGGAAAACAGAAACGTACCTGGTAACAGTTCCAGTTGCAATGAAGAAGTTTGCAGATACACCAGATATGAAAAAGTCAGATCCAAAATACAATGATTCCTCGGAAGGGCCATTTGGTTTGGGCCCTCTCGTTTTCCCTTGTTTACAGCGTTTCAACAATGTTAAGTCCTTCCTGACTCTGTCGATTTTAGCGGTCATGGCTCATGGTAAGTTCGAGGATCAGGATTGCTCAGGTGAGAGGATGTATTTGCAGTAGACTGAGGCTGTCACACTGTGGGAAAGAGCGTGTGGATGACTTCTGCCTCTTTTTCCAAACATGAATGAAAATCAGTTAACCCAATGCACTGCCCTTGCCTTCAGTCTTTGGCTCCCTGCTTGGCAGGGTGCATTCCTTACTGTGGGTTACAGCTACATAACAGATGGGAAGATGGTGTTGAGTTAGTGCATGTTATTTAATGATCAACTTACGTTTGGGTTGAATGCTCAGGAGATGAAGATAAAACTGAATACAGCATCGCCATCATGATTTTTGCTCACATGTTTGAAACACTCTCGACAAACCAGGTTTCTGCCTGGTGTTTGTTTTCTTACCTTTGAATTGAGGGGAGGTGAGACTTCAAGTGGGTCACATCACAGGAAGAAATACATGACTGCTTTGAACCTCATGTTGTCTTCTCCTGCCTCTTGTCTCTTCCTTCTCTTTCTCTTCTATTGTTTTGGTTAACAATTAAATTTTTTGTAATAACTTGGACACTACATTCTCTCCCTCTAGCTTTCTGCTGGTATTCACACTTAGCCATTGTCAGTGAGTGGCTACCAAAAGTAGGTACCAAAATGCAGGCAGAATCATCTTCTCTGGGTGATGATTTTGGCAGCAGGAAGGACACTGAGTGATTGAGGTTCTTGGAGGTAAAGTAGGGAATAGATATTCTATCAGCATCAATTATAAATATGTCAGCATCACTGTGCTCCTGTGTCTAGCCCTGGGGCAGTAGAACAGCAGGGGTCAGTTGGTTCTCAGAGCTTTAGGAAGAACAGTATGGATTTTTTTTCTTTTCTTTTTTCTTTTGGTTTTTCGAGACAGGGTTTCTCTATATAGCCCTGGCTGTCCTGGAACTGACTCTGTAGACCAGGCTGGCCTCGAATTCAGAAATCTGCCTGCCTCTCCCGAGTGCTGGGATTAAAGGATTTTTTGATCCCTGTAATCTAACGAGTGCTTGAGGTAATTTGGTACAGCAGCTATGGTTGCTTCAGCAATGCCATGTGACCCTGCCACTTTGCAGACACAGCATGAGTGTTAATTTGTCACTATTTTCCGTTTCTATTCCAAGAAATGAAATCTTTTGGTAACTATTTCTTGTATCGCATAATTTTCCCCCTTAGTATGATTACTTTCTTTTTTTCTTTACACACTGAATGGTGAATGTTCACAGATAACACTAAATTTATATAATTCATGTTCTTTATAATGAGTTATATATATGTATACATTAGTTTTATTTTTTACTTTAAGACTGAAAGTATTCAGAAATGTTAATCTTCAAAGACAGAATCTTAGATCTGGTACATGGTTATACTTTGAAATCCAACCTGGGTTTCAAATATCTTTATAATATCCGTTAGAAACTTGGTAAACATCCATTATATTATTTACTAATTCTTCAAAATTTAACATGATACATCTAATATAGTTGTGAGATGATTCAGACATAATTTATCTCAAAGAGACTAATAGAGGTACTTAAAATAGCTTCTAATATTCAGGTAAAATATTTCATGAAAGTTAATAAATTTATTTTTATTTATAGATTTTATTCATTGATAGTATTCTAAAACAACACTAAATAGTATAAATACAATTTTCTTTGAATGATTATAATGGTGGTCTGTTTCATCTATTAAACTGTATATTTTTTCTTTCTTTTTTTCTTTCTAGCTATGATATTTGCTCTTGTTGATCTGACTTTAAAAATTTATGAGTCTCAATTATCTCCATCACGAATAGAGGCAATCGTATTGGATGTTAGTGATAATTTTGCTGCTTTCCTGTTCTCAATGTTTGTAGCACACTTTGGAGGTAGAGGAAACAGGGCAAATTGGGTTGCAGCTGGCTGCTTTCTAACAGGAATTTCTGCAATTGTTTTTGCTGTTCCTTTCTTTAATTTTGAAATTATAAAACTGAGCATAGTAAAAGAAGGTGAGATTTTAAAAAAATATATAGCTTCATATATTATCAATATATAATTCTTTGGTTTAAGAAATTGAAAATTGTTTATGATGTGTAATTGTGTGTCCATTCTTTTGTATGTGCGTATGTAACCATGCTTAATAATAACTGTAGTGCTCTGATTCTTCTCTTGGATATGAAGAAACATTGTTGGATGATTTATAAAATTACTTTTTTTATAAAATTTTAAGGATGTTACAAATCTCTAGAGAACTCAGGAAAGTCATTTTTATTTTGTACTAGATACTTTAATTATTCTGTTTGTTTTATTCATAGCACAGACTTGTAGAAGTTCAAATACAGGAATAAGCCTACATAGAATGTAGGGGTGACTAGAAAGCTAATCCTTTCTAAAAGCTGTATGCTACTCTTTGACTACCAATTGTTGATTTCACAATTTTTGCTATTCCTAGTAACTAAAACCTACTTGAAATGTCCTTGGAGTATACTTCTAACACTATTGTCTCAGATTGTTCCTTATCTTATATAGAGTTTTATTGTCAGGTTAAGCCAGTTTTTAACAAGAAATAATCAATAAGGGACTTGTATCCACATCCATTAATGTTTTTGAAGTTTATAATGTTTATTGAGTTTATGCACTATTAAATTTAAAAGTAGTTAATATGAACCACAACTATTTTGATATAAAAATAGTTACATATTATACAATGCATACAAATATAAGAGGTCTATATTGTACATGTTTTAAAAATGTAATTTATATTTATAGAACTGGTATTTGCTTCAATGAGAAAATGACTAATGAAAAGAAGATAATGAAAAGCATTTCCTTACTTTGTTCTCTTAACAGTATTCTTGTCAGAAATAGTGGAGTCCTCAGGAATTTGTCATGATCAATATTAAAAATTCTATTCAGTAATTTAAAAAATGTACTACCCACTACTCAGAGGACCTGAGTTTGGTTTCAAGCATAGACATTTTCCATCCAGAGAACACAAATAACTACACCACACGGGGACTATTCTGGCCTCTGATATCATTGGCTTACACACACACACACACACACACACACACACACACACACACACACACACGCAGAGAGAGAGAGAGAGAGAGAGAGAGAGAGAGAGAGAGAGAGAGAGAGAGAGAGAGAGAGGGTAAAGGAGGGAGGGCTGTAGGGAGAGGGGAGAGGTTACTTTCCATTTGTTTATCTATACATCTTCCATTATTGCTGTCTCCTAATTCTATTTTCTACTCTTTCCTTTTTGTGCTTTCTTGATTAGACACTAAAATAGATAACGAATAGAAATTAGAAAGGTGTGGACTATACCAAAGAGGTTCAGAGAATACATAATGAAAAATGAACTTTCTCCCTAAATTCATGTAACCATTCTTCATTATCAACTTTGTTTTCTAGAACTTTATTATATAAAGTGACCATGCACACATCTGTCTTAGCAGGTATACTGAGATCAGGTTCTTGATGATACCCACCAGTGGTTTGTACTTACTCAGAATGAAGGCAAACTACTTTTCTATCATTAGGACCAGTGAATAATGAAAACCTGCTTCTTCTGGTTCTACTAGTTCTATTTTCCTTCATTTGCAGATTGTTTTCTGTATGCCAACATGACATTTAAAATCTTTCCAACATTCTCTAGTGAGTGCCCTCAGCTGTTTTATCTCATTGAAGTTTTTAATCTCCTGCTTGGAAACCTTGGAAGTGAATCATGAACCTGCCCCTTTCCCTATGCCAGGTGACTCCAGAGTCCTGTGAAGAACCTGCTGCCAATTGCAAGTGCTAGTTTCTTCACAAATGGATCTATTCATGTGAAAGTCATCATTGTCCACAATCTATTGTAACCTTTGAAAAAAAAAGAACAGTAGTATTGTTTTGTTTTGTTTGTTTTGTTTGTTTGTTCCTTGGTGCTTTGTTTTGTTTGGGAATTCTAGTGGTTTTGTTTTCTAAGCTCCTAAGTTGTCCTATGCTGGATGGAGAATATCAGCATGTTGGAAAATTGCTTTACTTTCTATTTTAATTGGATATTTTATTTATTTACATTTCAAATGTTGTTATCTGCTTTCCAAGTTTCCCCTCAGCAAACCTGGTATCCCATCCCTCTTCCTCCTGCTTCTATGAGGCTACTTAGATGTTAAGTTACTTGTAATGTGCAATTTTCTTAAGAAACAATTAGTTTTTATTGTTAAAAGACTCAAAAAGTTTATCCAGTTGAAAGCTGAGAAATATGAGCCATAGTAGTATGTGGACTAGTACATTCAACTTTCTAGAACAAGATAGTAATGAATAGACTCAGGAGGTGTTTTATGATTGTCATGAGCCTGAATGACTTTCTATAGTCTATTCAACATGGAGTAAAATTGGCTTTTGAGTGTCACATAATTTTTCTCAGCTCAAAAGTATAGCTAGAGATCTCAGAATAATCATGATTTGGCTACAGTTGTAACATTATTGAGAGTCTGCATGCTGTAAAGGAGAGAAAATATTAAAGAAGTGTCCATGATAATTATAGAAGAAACACATACAGGGCTACTGAGATAGTTAACAGAAGCATTCCAACAGGAGCTTTAAATATTTGGATCACATACTAAAAGACATTAGCCAGAAAGACTAAAAGAATAAGAATTAAGAAAGGGTGACTCTTATAGTCTCAGCAATAAATGGGTGCCACAAGGATCACAGAAGATTTCAGAAGAAAAGGCAGAAGAAGGAAAGAGCTTGATGGGGTAGAGGGTATGAGAAGTTGTGTGAAACATTGACCTTAGGCATGAAAAGACCATTGTAGTCTTGAACTCATGGAAGCAGGGAGTGTCTGCACAACAGTTACCCGAGGATAACATCTGTGAACAGACTATCATGGGGAGAACATTAGCTAACCATGCATTCCTGTAGATTTGTATGTACATGTGTATCTAGCATTTTTCTCTGAGAGAGAGAGTGGAGGAGGGAGGGAGGGAGGGGGAGACAGAGAGGGAGAGAGAGTGGGAGGAAGGAGAAGAGAGAGGGAGGAGGGAGGAGGAAGGAGGGAGAAGGGAGGAGGAGAGAAACAGAGTTCCTCACAAGGTGAGCATGCTCCACAATCTTACAAATAAACCTAACACAATTAATTGAGACATTAAAAAAAATAATACTGTGAATGTAGAAAGGGATCAAGTTGCAAAGTGGAAGCCAATCAGTAGGAGCCTGAGGCAGACAGGAAAAAGTAAAGATATGACATCAAATTGGAATATATATCACATGTATCACATACATGCATGAAATTGCCTTAAAAACCCATTGAATGCATAATATATTATTTAAAAAACAACGTGTTATATGCTGAGTTAAATCATAATTTTGCCGGGTGTGGTGGCACATGCCTTTAATCCCAGCACTCGGGAGTCAGAGGCAGGCAGATTTCTGAGTTTGAGGCCAGCCTGGTCTACAAAGTGAGTTCCAGGACAGCCAGGGCTATACAGAGAAACCCTGTCTCGAAAAACAAAAAACGAAACAAAACAAAACAAAAAAATCATAATTTTGGTGCATTTCCCACCTTGTACTGAGTTATATATTACTCCACATAAACTACACCAAATGTCATTTCATTGGTATAATAGATTGTACTTTCACTTTATTAATTTCTAAACATTTTACAAGCATGTATTTAATGTCACCCAAGATTGTCATAATAGTTATAGTTTACTAATACAGGCTTAGTTCTGCTAATCTGTTAACAAGTATAAATACACAAACCCTATTACCATGTGAGTAAGAAAATTAAGAAAGTACCTGTTATTCAAATGATTTTAAAATAAAATGGGTAATTGACCACAGGTAAGAAAGTACCTGTTATTCAAAAGATTTTAAAATAAAGTGGATAATTGACCACAGAGTGCCTATGGGAATCTCTCTCTCTCTCTCTCTTTTTTATCAATTAGTTTTTATTATATATTTTCTTAATTTACATTTCAATTGTTATCCCGAAAGTTCCCTCCCTCCCCCCGCCCTGTTGCCCTGCCCACCCACTTTCACTTCTTGGTCCTGGCTTTCCCCTGTATTGGGGTATATAAAGATTACAATACCAAGGGTCCTCTCCATCCAATGTTGGCCCACTAGGCCATCTTCTCCTACATGTAGAGCTAGAGACACAGGTTCTGGGGGTTCTGGTTAGTTTATATTGTTGTTCCTCTTCTAGGGTTGCAGACCCCTTCAGCTGCTAGGGCTCTATCTCTAGCTACTCCATTGTGGGCCCTTTGTTCCATCATATAGATGATTATGAGCATCCACTTCTGTACGAGACAGCTATATCAGGGTCCCTTAAATAGGTACTAGCTGTCCTATGCAATAGTGACTGAGTTTAATGACTGATTATGGGATGGATCCCCCCTGGTGGGGTAGTCTCTGTATGGTCCATCCTTTCGTCTTAGCTCTAAACTTTGTCTCTGTAACTCCTTTCATGGGTATTTTGTTTCCTATTCACAGGAGGAATGAAATATCCACGCCCTGGTCTTCCTTCTTGATTTTCTTGTGTTTCTCAAATTATATCTTGGGTATTCTAAGTATCTGGGCTAATATCCATTTATCAGTGAGCACATATCCAATGACTTCTTTTGTGATTGGGTTACCTCATTAAGGATTATATCCTCCAGATACATCCATTTGCCCAAGAATTTCATAAATTCATTTTTTTAATAGCAGAATAGTACTCCATTGTGTAAATGTACCACATTTTCTGTATCCATTCCTCTGTTGAGGGACATCTGGGTTCTTTCCAGCTTCTGGCTATTATAAATAAGGCTGCTATGAACATAGTGGAACATATGTCCTTTTTACCAGTTGGAACATCTTCTGGGTATATGTCCAGGAGAGGTATTGCNAGGGATCCCTCCCATAATCAGCCACCAAAATAAACACTATAGCATATGCTGGAACACAGGACTCCCAAGGTAGGAGCTAGAGAAAGTACCCAAGGAGCGGAAGGGGTCTTCAACCCTCTAGGTGGAAGAATAACATGAACTAACTAGTTCCCCCTGCGCTCATGTCTCTAGCTGCATATATAGAAGAAGATGGCCTAGCTGGCCATCATTGGGAGGAGAGGCCCCTTGGTCATACAGACTCTATATGCCCCAGAACAGGGGAATGCCAGGGCCATCACGTGGGAGGGGGTGGGTAGGGGAGCAGGGCGGGGACGCAGGAGGGTAAGGGAAAATTTCTGGATAACATGTGAAATGTAAATGAAGAAAATATCTAATAAAGAGAGAAAAAAAAAAAAAAAAAACAAAGGGTGACTCTTATAGTCTCAGCAATAAATGGGTGCCACAAGGATCACAGAAGATTTCAGAAGAAAAGGCAGAAGAAGGAAAGAGCTTGATGGGGTAGAGGGTATGAGAAGTTGTGTGAAACATTGACCTTAGGCATGAAAAGGCCATTGTAGTCTTGAACTCATGGAAGCAGGGAGTGTCTGCACAACAGTTACCCGAGGATAACATCTGTGAACAGACTATCATGGGGAGAACATTAGCTCACCATGCATTCCTGTAGATTTGTATGTACATGTGTATCTAGCATTTTTCTCTGAGAGAGAGAGTGGAGGAGGGAGGGAGGGAGGGGGAGACAGAGAGGGAGAGAGAGTGGGAGGAAGGAGAAGAGAGAGGGAGGAGGGAGGAGGAAGGAGGGAGAAGGGAGGAGGAGAGAAACAGAGTTCCTCACAAGGTGAGCATGCTCCACAATCTTACAAATAAACCTAACACAATTAATTGAGACATTAAAAAAAATAATACTGTGAATGTAGAAAGGGATCAAGTTGCAAAGTGGAAGCCAATCAGTAGGAGCCTGAGGCAGACAGGAAAAAGTAAAGATATGACATCAAATTGGAATATATATCACATGTATCACATACATGCATGAAATTGCCTTAAAAACCCATTGAATGCATAATATATTATTTAAAAAACAACGTGTTATATGCTGAGTTAAATCATAATTTTGCCAGGTGTGGTGGCACATGCCTTTAATCCCAGCACTCGGGAGTCAGAGGCAGGCAGATTTCTGAGTTTGAGGCCAGCCTGGTCTACAAAGTGAGTTCCAGGACAGCCAGGGCTATACAGAGAAACCCTGTCTCGAAAAACAAAAAACGAAACAAAACAAAACAAAAAAATCATAATTTTGGTGCATTTCCCACCTTGTACTGAGTTATATATTACTCCACATAAACTACACCAAATGCCATTTCATTGGTATAATAGGTTGTACTTTCACTTTATTAGTTTCTAAACATTTTACAAGCATGTATTTAATGTCACCCAAGATTGTCATAATAGTTATAGTTTACTAATACAGGCTTAGTTCTGCTAATCTGTTAACAAGTATAAATACACAAACCCTATTACCATGTGAGTAAGAAAATTAAGAAAGTACCTGTTATTCAAATGATTTTAAAATAAAATGGGTAATTGACCACAGGTAAGAAAGTACCTGTTATTCAAAAGATTTTAAAATAAAGTGGATAATTGACCACAGAGTGCCTATGGGAATCTCTCTCTCTCTCTCTCTTTTTTATCAATTAGTTTTTATTATATATTTTCTTAATTTACATTTCAATTGTTATCCCGAAAGTTCCCTCCCTCCCCCCGCCCTGTTGCCCTGCCCACCCACTTTCACTTCTTGGTCCTGGCTTTCCCCTGTATTGGGGTATATAAAGATTACAATACCAAGGGTCCTCTCCACCCAATGTTGGCCCACTAGGCCATCTTCTCCTACATGTAGAGCTAGAGACACAGGTTCTGGGGGTTCTGGTTAGTTTATATTGTTGTTCCTCTTCTAGGGTTGCAGACCCCTTCAGCTGCTAGGGCTCTATCTCTAGCTACTCCATTGTGGGCCCTTTGTTTCATCATATAGATGATTATGAGCATCCACTTCTGTACGAGACAACTATATCAGGGTACCTTAAATAGGCACTAGCTGTCTATGCAATAGTGTCTGAGTTTAATGACTGATTATGGGATGGATCCCCCCTGGTGGGGTAGTCTCTGTATGGTCCATCCTTTCGTCTTAGCTCTAAACTTTGTCTCTGTAACTCCTTTCATGGGTATTTTGTTTCCTATTCAAAGGAGGAATGAAATATCCACGCCCTGGTCTTCCTTCTTGATTTTCTTGTGTTTCTCAAATTATATCTTGGGTATTCTAAGTATCTGGGCTAATATCCATTTATCAGTGAGCGCATATCCAATGACTTCTTTTGTGATTGGGTTACCTCATTAAGGATTATATCCTCCAGATACATCCATTTGCCCAAGAATTTCATGAATTCATTTTTTTAATAGCAGAATAGTACTCCATTGTGTAAATGTACCACATTTTCTGTATCCATTCCTCTGTTGAGGGACATCTGGGTTCTTTCCAGCTTCTGGCTATTATAAATAAGGCTGCTATGAACATAGTGGAACATATGTCCTTTTTACCAGTTGGAACATCTTCTGGGTATATGTCCAGGAGAGGTATTGCAGAACCTTTCAGTAGTACTATGTCCAATTTTCTGAGAAAATGCCAGACAGACTTCCAGAGTGGTTGTACAAGCTTGCAATCCCACCAGCAATGGAGGAGTGTTCCTTTTTCTCCACATCCTCGCCAGCAACTGCTGTCACCTGAATTTTTGATCTTAGCCATTCTGACTGGTGTGAGGTGGAATCTCAGTGTTTTTATTTGCATTTCCCTGATGATTAAGGATGTTGAACATTTTTTCAGATGTTTCTCAGCCATTCGTAACTCCTCAGTTGAGAATTCTTTTTTTTTTTAGCACTGTAGCCCATTTTTTAATGGGGTTATTCGTTTTTCTGGAGTCCAGCTTTTTTAAGCTCTTTGTAGATGTTGGATATTAGTCCCCTATCAGATTTAGGATTGGTAAAAATCCTTTCCCAATCTATTGGTGGCCTTTTTGTCTTGCTGAATGTGTCTTTTGCCTTACAGAAGCTTTGCAATTTCATAAGGTCCCATTTGTCAATTCTTGATCCTGCTACACAGGCCATTGCTGTTCTGTTTAGGAATCTTTCCCTTGTGCCCTTATCTTCGAGGGTTTTCCCCACTCTCTCCTCTGTAAATTTCAGTGTCTCTGGTTTTATGTTGAGGTCTTTAATCCATTTAGACTTAAGCTTTGTACAAGGAGATAAGAATGGATCAATTCGAATTCTTTTACATGCTAACAGCCAGTTGTGCCAGCACCATTTGTTGAAAATGCTGTCCTTTTTCCACTGGATGGTTTTAGCTCCCTTGTCAAAAATCAGGTGACCATAGGTGTGTTGATTCATTTCTGGGTCTTCAATTCTATTCCATTGATCTATCTGTCTGTTGCTGTACCAGTACCATGCAGTTTTTTTTTTTTTTTTCACAATTGCTCTGTAGTACAGCTTAATATCAGGCATGGTGATTCCCCCAGAGGTTCTTTTATTGTTGAGAATAGTTTTTTCTATCCTAGGTTTTTTATTATTCCAGATGAATTTGCAAATTTCCCTTTCTATCTCAGTGAAAAATTGAGTTGGAATTTTGATGGGGATTGCATTGATTCGGTAGATTGCTTTCGGCAAGATAGCCGTTTTGACTATATTAATCCTGCCAATCCATGAGCATGGGAGATCTTTCCATCTTCTGAGATCTTCAATTTCCTTCTTCAGAGACTTGAAGTTCTTGTCATACAGATCTTTCACCTCCTTAGTTAACGTCACAGCAAGGTGTTTTATGGTATTTGTGACTATTTTGAAGGGCGTTGATTCCCTAATTTCTTTCTCAGCCCTTTTATCCTTTGTGTAGAGAAAGGTCATTGATTTGTTTGAGTTAATTTTATATCCAGCTACTGCACTGAAGCTGTTTATCAGGTTTAGGAGTTCTCTGGTGGAATTTTTGAGATCCCCAAATACATACTCTCATATCATCTGCAAACAGTGACATCTTAACTTCTTCCTTTCCAATTTGTATCCCCTTGAACTTCTTTTGTTTCCGAATTGCTCTGGCTAGGACTTCAAGTACTATATTGAATAGGTAGGGAGAAAGTGGGCAGCCTTTTCTAGTCCCTGATTTTAATGGGATTTCTTCCAGCTTCTCTCCATTTAGTTTGATGTTGGCTACTGGTTTGCTGTATATTGCTTTTATTAAATTTAGGTATGGGCCTTGAATTGCTGATCTTTCCAAGACTTTTACCATGAAAGGGTGTTGGATTTTAGTCAAATGCTTTCTCAGCATCTAACGAGATGATCATGTGGTTTTTGTCTTTGAGTTTGTTTATATAGTGGATTACGTTGATGGATTTCCATATATTAAAGCATCCCTGCATTCCTGGGATGAAACCTACTTGGTCATGATGGATGATCGTTTTGATGTTTTCTTGGATGTGGTTTGCAAGGATTTTATTGAGTATTTTAGCATCGATATTCATGAGGGAAATTGGTCTGAAGTTCTCTTTCTTTGTTGGATCTTTGTGTGGTTTAGGTATCAGATTAATTATGGCTTCATAGAATGAGTTGGGTAGAGTACCTTCTTTCTCTATTTTGTGCAATAGTTTGAGGAGAGGTGGAATTAGGTCTTCTTTGAAGGTCTGATAGAACTCTGCACTAAACCCATCTGGTCCTATGCTTTTTTTGGTTGGAAGACTATTGATGACTGCTTCTATTTCTTTAGGGAAAAATGGGCCTGTTTAGATCTTTAATCTGTCCTGGTTTAACTTTGGTACCTGGTATCTGTCTAGAAAATTGTCCATTTCATCCAGGTTTTCTAGCTTTCTTGAGTATAGCCTTTTGTAGTAGAATCTGATGATGTTTTAGATTTCCTCAGGATCTGTGGTTATGTCCCCTTTTTCATTTCTGATTTTCTTAATTAAGAGACTGTCCCTGTGCCCTCTAGTGAGTCTGGCTAAGGGTTTATCTATCTTGTTGTTTTTCTCAAAGAACCAGATCCTGGTTTGTTTGATTCTTTGAATAGTTCTTTTTGTTTCTACTTGGTTGATTTCGGCCCTGAGTTTGATTATTTCCTGCAGTCTACTCCTCTTGGGTGAATTTGCTTCCTTTAGTTCTAGAGTTTCTAGGTGTGCTGTCAAGTTACTAGTGTATGCTCTCTCTAGTTTCTTTTTGGAGGCACTCAGGGCAATGAGTTTTCCTCTTAGGAATGCCTTCATTGTGTCCAATAAGTTTGGGTATGCTGTGGCTTCATTTTAATTAAACTCTCAAAAGTCTTTCATTTCTTTCTTTATTTCATCCCTGACTAAGGAATCATTGAGTAGAGTGTTGTTCAGTTTCCATGAGAATGTTAGCTTTCTATTATTTATGTTGTTATTGAAGATCAGCGTTAGTCCATGGTGGTCAGATAGGATGCATGGGATAATTTCAATATTTTTGTATCTGTGGAGGCCTGTTTTGTGACCAATTATGTGGTCAATTTTGGAAGAGGTACCGTGTGGCAGTGAGAAGAAGGTATATCCTTTTGTTTTAGGATAAAATGTTCTGTAGATATCTATTAAATCCATTTGTTTCATGACTTCTGTTAGTGTCCATGTGTCTCTGTTTAGTTTCTGTTTCCAGGATCTGTCCATTGGTGAGAGTGGGGAGTTGAAGTCTCCCACTATTATTGTGTGAGGTGCAATGTGTGCTTTGAGCTTTACTACAGTTTCTTTAATGAATGTGGCTGCCCTTGTATTCGGGGCATAGATATTCAGAATTGAGAGTTCATCTTGGTTGATTTTACCTTTGATGTGTATGAAGTGCGCCTCCTTGTCTTTTTTTATAACTTTGGGTTGAAAGTCAATTTTATCTGATATTAGAATGGCTACTCCAGCTTTTTTCTTCTGACCATTTGCCTGGAAAACTGTCTTCCAGCCTTTCAACCTAAGGTAGTGTCTGTCTTTTTCCCTAAGGTGTGTTTCCTGTAAGCAGCAAAACATTGGGTCCTGTTTGTGTAGCCAGTCTATTAGTCTATGTCTTTTATTGGGGAATTGAGTCCATTGATGTTAAAAGAAATTAAAGAAAAGTAGTTGTTGCTTCCTGTTATTTTTGTTGTTAAAGTTGGGATTCTGTTGTTGGGGCTGTGTTCTTTTAGGATTGTTAAAGGATTACTTTTTTTTTTTTTTCTAGGATGTAGTTTCCATCCTTGTTTTGGTGGTTTCCTTTTATTATCCTTTGAAGGGCTGGGTTTGTGGAAAGATATTGTGTGAATTTGGTTTTATCATGGAATACTTTGATTTTTCCATCTATGTTAATTGAGAGTTTTGCTGGATATAGTAACCTGGGTTGGCATTTGTGTTCTCTTAGGGTCTGTATAACCTCTGTCCAGGATCTTCTGGCTTTCATTGTCTCAGGTGAGAAGTCTGGTGTAATTCTAATAGGCCTGCCTTTATATGTTACTTGACCTTTTTCCCTTACTGCTTTTAATATCCTATCTTTATTTAGTGCATTTGTTGTTTTGATAATTATGTGTCGGGAGGAATTTCTTTTCTGGTCCAGTCTATTTGGAGTTCTGTAGGCTTCTTGTATGTTCATGGGCATCTCTTTCTTTTGGTTTGGGAAGTTTTCTTCTATTATTTTGTTGAAGATATTTGCTGGCCCTTTAATTTGAAAATCTTCTTTTTCATCTACTCCTATTATCCGTAGGTTTGGTCTTCTCATTGTGTCCTAGATTTCCTGGATGTTTTAAGTTAGGATCTTTTTGCATTTTGCATTTTCTTTGATTGTTGTGCCCATGTTCTCTATGGAATCTTCTGCACCTGAGATTCTCTCTTCCATCTCTTGTATTCTGTTGCTGATGCTCACATCTATGGTTCCTGATTTCTTTTCTAGTGTTTCTATCTCCAAAGTTGTCTCACTTTGTTTTTTTTTTATTATTTCTATTTCCCTTTTTAGGTCCTGGATGGTTTTGTTCAATTCCATTACCTGTTTGGTTGTGTTTTCCTGTAGTTCTTTAAAGGATTTTAGTGTTTCCTCTTTAAGGACTTCTACCTCTTTAGCATTGTTCTCCTGCATTTCTTTAAGTGAGTTATTCATGGCCTTCTTAATGTCCTTCTTCATGTCCTCTACCAGCACCAAGATATATGATTTACATCCGAGTCTTGTTTTTCGGGTGTGTTGGGGTATCCAGGACTGGCTGAAGTGGGAGTGCTGGGTTCTGAAGAAGGTGAGTGGTCTTGGTTTCTGTTATTAAGATTCTTATGTTTGCCTTTCGCCATCTGGTAATCTCTGGAGTTGGTTGTTATAGTTGTCTCTGGTTGGAGCTTGTTCCTCCTGTGATTCTGTTGGCCTCTGTCAGCAGACCTGGGAGCCCAGCTCTCTCCTGAATCTCAGTGGTCAGAGTAGTCTCAGCAGGCAAGCTCTCCTCTTGCAGGGAAGGTGCAAGGAGTTTTGGTGTTCAGATCTGCTGAAGTTGAAGACCCTATATAGGGCCTGTCCTAAAAGATGTGTTGCCTCTGCAGTCTGCACACTCACCTACACAGACTGGTCTCTGTGGGACCCTTTGTAGTCCCTGAGCTGACCTGAACAGACTGGTTTCTGAACGACCTGGGACCAGATATGGCTCTCTCACCAGTTCTGGCAGGGAAGGCCCTTCCCCAGGTGGAGGGAGAACTCCCCTTAGGAGGGGAGGGATCCTGGATGTCTATAGCCCCAAGCTGTTTCTGTAGCAAAAGGTGCACTGCTCAGCTGTTTGCTCACTCACCCTTTGCAGTCCATGAGCTGACCTGTGCTGACAGGGTCTGGGCGACCCTTTGTGGTCCGGGAAGTGACCTGCGCAGACCTGCTCTGAGCGACCTGGGCGCAATATGCCAATGGAAATCTTTATCACTTAATACTTTGTCTTACTTAATACTCTGTCTTTATGATCCCACATACACTTAGTTGTCTTGTTTCTGTGAGAAAAGGTCAGAAATGTAACAGTAGGGAATGTGTCTTTTTANTTATATGTTATGCATGTATATAAGTGCAGGTATATAAGAATACCTTTGTAAGTGTAATCTTCTGCATATAAATAACTATACCAGTTCATAATCTGTATATCATTTTCAGTATTCCCACCCATTTTCTTTTAATGCTACTTCTATTTAGAACATAATTAGGAATTGATTGTATGACTATACTCAGTCTAACAAGAAAAGCATGGTGCTGGTAGCACCAAAAATTTAATTGTACATTAAATTTTTAAACTCAATTCAGTAAAATATATCTCTTATCATTCAAAAGAGTTGTGCGAGGAAGGAAGAAAACCTAAAGTTTGTGAACCAATAGAAATACCACACAAATCAATTTGTATCTTTATCTTCATCTTCGGGCAGTTTCTCCATGGAATAGCAGGCTTGCCATTGTATATACTTGCCACAGGCTTTATTTATGACCATGTTCCCACAAACTCATCTGGATTATATATAGGTAAGTTTTTAAAAAAATTATTTATTGCCAATTTTGAATTATTATCAGATTTCTTTGTGATTTATATGACAGGTAAATACTGTTGGCTTGCTGATGATACTGTACTAACGAGTAATGACTCAGTTTTATAATTTAAAAATCACATTCATACATCTAATTATTAGATTTAGAACTGTAGTTAAATCAGCTAAATGTCACTGAAAAGGTTTCCAAGAATAGAAAGTATAGGAAGGTTTTAAGTGGCAACATTTTCTCTATGTTTCTGTTTCTCTTTCCCTGAGAGAATGGGGAGGGATGTGGAGGATTTAGGAGAGGGTATTGAGAAGGGGATGGGGATGTGGGTGGGTGGTGAACAGAAGGAGATAGGTGCCCACAGTATCATCTATTTTACACTGTCTTTTTTTTGTTTGTTTGTTTTGTTTTGTTTGTTTTTTTGAGATAGGGTTTCTCTGTATAGTCCTGGCTGTCCTGGAACTCACTTTGTAGACCAGGCTGGCCTTGAACTCAGAAATCCACCTGCCTCTGCCTCCCAAGTGCTTGGATTAAAGGCATGTGCCACCACCGCCCGGCTATTTTACATTGTCTTATGTAAGTTGTTTCCTGAATTAAATAAGCATTGATTCAATCCCAAATAATCTATCTGGTAACCAGTGTTAGATTATGATCCTGATAGGCAAGAGGGAAGTATTTTTACAGACATGTTAATAACATTCTCTCTCTCTCTCTCTCTCTCTCTCTCTCTCTCTCTTCATTAACCATTTGATTTAATTACATTTCGAATGATATCCCATTTCCAGGTTACCCCTCCACAAAGCTCTCATTCCCACCTCCCTCTCCTCCCTCCCCTCTGCCTCTATAAGGGTACCTCTACCTACTTACCCACTCCCACCTCACCCCTTTAGCATCTCCCTATGCTGGCACATGAGGCCTCCCTCCCCTCCTATGGATGTCTGATAAGGAGATATTCTGCATCAGATGTATCTAGAGTCCTGGCTCACTTCAACTATACTCTTTGGTTGGTGGTTTAGTCCCTGAGAGCTCTGGGTGGTTTGTTTAGTTGATATTGCTCTTCTTATGCGGTTGCAATACCCTTCAGCTCCTTCAGTCCTTCCTATAGCTCTTCCATTGGGGTCCCCAGGCTCAGTCCAATGGTTGGCTGTATCTGCATCTGTATTGGTTGGGTGCTGGTAAAACTTTCCAGAAAGACATATCAGACTCCCTCCAGCAAGCACTTCTTCGGATCAGCAATAGTGTTGGGATTTGATGTGTGCAGATGGGTGGATCCCTAGGTGGGGCAGTCTCTGAATGGCCTTTCCTTCAGTCTTTGTTTTAATTTTGTTTTTTGTCTCTGATTTTTCCTTAGAATAGGAACATTTCTTAATTAAAAATTTTGAGCAGAGTAGGTAGCCCTGTCCCTCAACTAGGGGCCCTGCCTAACTATTGGAGGTAGTCTCTACAGGTTGTGTGTTCTCTTTGTTGGGTATTTCTGCTAAAGTCATCGCCATTAAGTCGTGGGAGCCTGTTGCTTCCCTGGAGCCTGAGACTTTGTAGTGGCAACCCCAGTTCCCCATCCTCCAATGTTATATTTTTCTATGCAGTTTTCTCTCCTGTACCTTCCAGCACCTGATTCTGCCCGCCTTTTCCCTCATCCTCCTCCCTCTGTCCCATGTCCCTCCTTTCCTCTAACCACCTGTGTTTATTTTGTTCCCAGTTCTATGTAGGATTGAAGCATCTACATTTTGTTCTTCCTTCCTCTTAAGCTCTATGATTTGTGGGTTTTATTGTGGGTGTTCTGGGCTTTTGGGATAATATGCACTTATCAGGAAGTATATCCCCTTTATGTTCTTTTGTTTGGTTTTGACGCTTAGGATGATATTTTCTATTTCCATCCATTTGCCTGTGAATTTCATGAAGTCATTGTTTTTAGTAGCTCATATTTCCTTTATCTCCTCTTCTGTTGAGGGACATTTGGGTTGTTTCTAGCTTACAGATATTATAAATAAGGCTGCTCTAAACATAGTGGATCATGGGTCCTTGTTATAAGTTGGAGCATTTTTTGGGTATATGTCTAGTAGTGGTATAGGTGGACCTTCAGGTAGAACTATTTCCAATTTTCTCAGGAACCACCAGATTGATTTCCAAAGTTGTACCAGCTTGTAGTTCCATCAGCAATGGAGGAGTTTTTCCTCTCTCTCTACATCCTTGCCAACATCTGTTATCACCTGCATTTTTTTTTTTTAAATCTCAGCCATTTTGATTTGTGTGAGAAGGAATCTCAGGGTCCTTTTGATTTGCATTTCCCATATGACTAAGGATGTTGAACATTTCTTTAAGTGTTTCTCAGCCATTTGAGATTCCTTAGTTGATAAATTTTTTCAACTCTGTACCCTATTTTTAATGGATTATTTGGTTCTCTCTAGTCTAACTTCCTGAGTTCTTTTTATATTTTTTTATGTTATCCTCTCTAGGATGGCGGTTTGGTAAAGACCTTTTTTCCAATGTGTGGGTTGTTGTTTTTTCCTATTGACAGTATACTTTGCCTTACAAAATCTTTTCAATTTTCTGAGGTCTTATTTGTCAATTCTTGATCTTACAGCATGAGCCATTGGTGTTCTATTCAGGAAAACTTGCCCTGTGCCAATGTGCTTGATGGATTTTTTCCTAGGTTCTCTTCTATTAGTTTCAGCATATCTGTTTTTATGTGGAGTTTATTTTTTTTTATTCACTTGGACTTTACCTTTGTACAAGGATCTAAGAATGGATCAATTTACATTCTTCTACATGCTGAGTTCCAGTTGATCCAAAACCATTTCTTGAAAATGCTCTTTTTCCACTGGATGATTTTGTATTCTTTGTCAAAGATCAAATGACCATAGGTGTGTGGGTTTATTTCTGGGTCTTCAAAACTTCACCCTTCACAAAAGCCACAAATAATATAAAATATTTTGGTGTGACTCTAACTAAAGAAGTGAGAGATCCATATGATATGAATTTCAAGTCTCTGAAGAATAAAACTGAAGAAGACAAAAAGATCTCCCATGCTTATAAATTGGCAGGATTACCATAGTAAAAATGGCCATTTTACCAAAATCAATATACAGATTCAATGCAATTCCCATGAAAATTGCAACTCAATTATTCACAGAGAGAGAAATAGCAATTCTCAAAAATTCAGTTGGAATAACAAAAATCCCAGGAAAGCAAAAACCATTCTCAATAATAAAAGACCTTTTGGGGGAATCACCATTCCTGATCTCAATCTGTACTACAGAGCCATAGTGATTTAAAATGGAATCATATTGTTACAGAGACTGACATGTAGGTCAGTGGTTAGATATCATTTTTAAAACATAAACTTATATTTATTTGAGAATGTATGTAATGATATCCTAAAGAAAACATAATTTATTTATTTTCATATTGAATATAAATATATTTATGCTACATTAAATATATAAACTACATAAGAAAAAATTAAGTTAATAATTAAATTATATTAATATCTATTTCTTGATTAGATAAAAGGCTATACCACTTAGTTGTACTGTCAGTCAGTCATTAGATGTTTCTCTGACATTTTCTTTGGTACAATTAACATTCCTAGTCATTAGGTACCGTTTAAATCACATTACTTAGGTCATAAGAATAGTCCTCACTCCAGCAATGTAGAGTCCTAACAGAACAGAATCACTGCTCCCAAAGAAGTAGAAACTGTGGCTCAGGACTAGAACCAACTATAAGACTATCATCAACTCTTGCATGAATTTATAACCAGTTTCTTGTCATATTATTTTGAAACTTGCTAGAATAAATTATAGAATTATTTACAAATTTCTCTCTTCCTCCCTTTTCCACCCAATCCTATTTTTCCTCTGTTCCTATTCATTTTCTCTCTCCTAAGCAATAGAGAATAGCAAGAAACGTTTATAGATACCATAGATAGTTCACTTGTATTTTATAAGACCAAGTATGATTGTTACGCTTTTGTGCTGTGTTTATTTTTAAGCTCTGGTAGATGCTGGACTAGGGGTCGGATACTGTCTGGGTTTTATTGGAGGAATGCGAAATTTTAGGATTCCTGAGCAAGAAGTTATGCAAGCAGTGTAAGTCATATGATTTACTATTCTATTTAGTTTAATTTTATAGAAAACTCATTGAGTAATACATGGAAAATGTATTAAACAGTGTGTGATGTATACATTAACATGTAAACATAAGCAAGATTATATTGTGCATTTGTATTTTTACTATTTAAAATATAATCAATACGATTACTTACAAGGTCATTAGCCTTTTGTTTTGCTTTTTTTCCCATTTTTATTAGATATTTTCTTTTTTTGTTTTTTTTTGTTGTTGTTGTTTTGTTTTGTTTTCTTTTCTTTTTCGAGACAGGGTTTCTCTGTGTATCTCTGGCTGTCCTGGAACTCACTTTGTAGACCAGGCTGGCCTCGAACTCAGAAATCCTCCTGCCTCTGCCTCCCAAGTGCTGGGATTAAAGGCATGCGCCACCACTGCCTGGCTTATTAGATATTTTCTTCATTCACATTTCAAATGTTATTCATAAAGTCCCCTAAACCCTCCCTCATCCCCTGCCCTGCTCCCCTACCCACATACTCCCCCATATTGGCTCTGGCGTTCCCCTGTACTGGGGCATATAAAGTTTGCATGACCAAGGGGCCTCTCTTCCCAATGATGGCCAATTAGGTCATCTTCTGCTACATATGCAGCTAGGGACATGAGCTCTGGGGGTACTAGTTAGTTCATATTTTTCTTCCACCTATAGGGGTGAAGACCCCTTCAGCTCTTTGGGTAATTTCTCTAGCTCCTTCCTTGGGAACCCTGTGTTCCATCTAATAGCTGACTGTGAGCATCCACTTCTGTGTTTGTTAGGCACTGGTATAGCCTCACACAAGACAGCTATATCAGGGACCTTTCAGCAATATCTTGCTGGTCTATGCAATAGTGTCTGTGCTTGGTGTCTGATTAGATATGGGCACTGGGGGAAAATTCCTGAATAGAACAGCAATGGCTTGTGCTCTAAGATCAAGAATTGACAAATGGGAACTCATGAAGTTGCAAAACTTCTGTAAGGCAAAAGATACTGTCAATAAGACAAAAAGGCCACCAAGAGATTGAGAAAGGATCTTTACCAATCCTAAATCAGATAGGGGACTAATATCCAATATATACAAGGAACTCAAGAAGGTGGACACTAGAAAATCAAATAACCCCATTAAAAAATGGGGCACAGAGCCAAACAAAGAATTCTCAACTGAGGAATACTGAATGGCTGAGAAGCACCTGAAAAAACATAGCAGCCTTATTCATAATAGCCAGAAACTGGAAAGAACCCAGATGTCCCTCAACAGAGGAATGGATACAAAAAATTTGGTATATCTACACAATGGAGTACTACTCTGCTATTAAAAACAATAAATATATGAAATTCCTAGGCAAATGGATGGACCTGGAGGCCATCATCCTGAGTGAAGTAACCCATTCACAAAAGNGACTAGAACCAACTATAAGACTATCATCAACTCTTGCATGAATTTATAACCAGTTTCTTGTCATATTATTTTGAAACTTGCTAGAATAAATTATAGAATTATTTACAAATTTCTCTCTTCCTCCCTTTTCCACCCAATCCTATTTTTCCTCTGTTCCTATTCATTTTCTCTCTCCTAAGCAATAGAGAATAGCAAGAAAAGTTTATAGATACCATAGATAGTTCACTTGTATTTTATAAGACCAAGTATGATTGTTACGCTTTTGTGCTGTGTTTATTTTTAAGCTCTGGTAGATGCTGGACTAGGGGTCGGATACTGTCTGGGTTTTATTGGAGGAATGCGAAATTTTAGGATTCCTGAGCAAGAAGTTATGCAAGCAGTGTAAGTCATATGATTTACTATTCTATTTAGTTTAATTTTATAGAAAACTCATTGAGTAATACATGGAAAATGTATTAAACAGTGTGTGATGTATACATTAACATGTAAACATAAGCAAGATTATATTGTGCATTTGTATTTTTACTATTTAAAATATAATCAATACGATTACTTACAAGGTCATTAGCCTTTTGTTTTGCTTTTTTTTCCCATTTTTATTAGATATTTTCTTTTTTTTGTTTTGTTTTGTTGTTGTTTTGTTTTCTTTTCTTTTCTTTTTCGAGACAGGGTTTCTCTGTGTATCTCTGGCTGTCCTGAAACTCACTTTGTAGACCAGGCTGGCCTCGAACTCAGAAATCCGCCTGCCTCTGCCTCCCAAGTGCTGGGATTAAAGGCATGCGCCACCACTGCCTGGCTTATTAGATATTTTCTTCATTTACATTTCAAATGTTATTCATAAAGTCCCCTAAACCCTCCCTCATCCCCTGCCCTGCTCCCCTACCCACATACTCCCCCATATTGGCTCTGGCGTTCCCCTGTACTGGGGCATATAAAGTTTGCATGACCAAGGGGCCTCTCTTCCCAATGATGGCCAATTAGGTCATCTTCTGCTACATATGCAGCTAGGGACATGAGCTCTGGGGGTACTAGTTAGTTCATATTTTTCTTCCACCTATAGGGGTGAAGACCCCTTCAGCTCTTTGGGTAATTTCTCTAGCTCCTCCCTTGGGAACCCTGTGTTCCATCTAATAGCTGACTGTGAGCATCCACTTCGGTGTTTGTTAGTCACTGGTATAGCCTCACACAAGACAGCTATATCAGGGACCTTTCAGCAATATCTTGCTGGTCTATGCAATAGTGTCTGTGCTTGGTGTCTGATTAGATATGGGCACTGGGGGAAAATTCCTGAATAGAACAGCAATGGCTTGTGCTCTAAGATCAAGAATTGACAAATGGGAACTCATGAAGTTGCAAAACTTCTGTAAGGCAAAAGATACTGTCAATAAGACAAAAAGGCCACCAAGAGATTGAGAAAGGATCTTTACCAATCCTAAATCAGATAGGGGACTAATATCCAATATATACAAGGAACTCAAGAAGGTGGACACTAGAAAATCAAATAACCCCATTAAAAAAATGGGGCACAGAGCCAAACAAAGAATTCTCAACTGAGGAATACTGAATGGCTGAGAAGCACCTGTTTTTTACAAGTTGTAGGAATTAGTAGTCCCTTTACGTTTAGATTTGTTGGGACTCTAAGGTGGAGTGTGGTCAGTCTTACCGATTCTAGTTTTTAAGTCAACTCTCATCATTGACCACTCCTACCCCTATTTCTCCTTGTGAGGAAGTAACGACCACCTTAACGGTCGAACAATTTGGTGAAACCTTTAGTCATACCGGGCTCCTCAGAAAACTGGACATAGTACTTCCAGAGGATCCTGCAATACCTCTCCTGGGCATATATCCAGAAGATGTTCCAACTGGTAATAAGGACAAATGCTCCACTATGTTCATAGCAGTCTTATGTTTTGCTTTTAAAAACGTGCAATACTCATTCAATACATTATAACAGTAATTATGTATATTATACATAGAAGGTTTCATTTTGGTTATTAGTTAATTTAAAGATTTTTTCATACAGTATATTCTTCCTTGCATCAAACTCCTTCCAGCTACCTCCCTACCCACATGATGTTATGTATCTAGAGATAATATGTTTTCTACATGAGACTAAGTACATGTAACAACAACACTCCACAGTAGGTCCCATGGGAAATTTCTAACCAATATAAAATGAACACAAATGTTTTTTGATGAACTTTTTTTTCATTTTGTTTTTTTTTCATTTACTTCTTTGTGTTATTTATCTTTTTCTTGTTTGTTTTGATTTTCATTTCTCTGTGAGTGCTTCATTTTTGTTCAATTTTTTGAATAAATGGGAAAATACATAATCATCAAGAACCCCATGGAAACACACTATTGTACTATTGTAGAAGCTTAGAAATAAGTAAATGTATGAAAAGAGTTCAAATATATTCAGCAAATAATTATGGGGACAATGCCCTAGCTAGATGTCTTATGCCATTATGTCCCAGGAATTAATTAAATGTAGTATGTTTCCATGTGGGATTTGAAAAGAATTTTAGTGTTAGATCCTGCCTCTTATATTTCTTCCTTTTTCTGTCCACAAATCCTCTTCCATCTTTATTCCTCCCATTCTAAGTTCTTTCTTAAATGTCTTTTGGACATATTTCCCCTTTTTTGGGGAGATTGTGTTCTTGCTGGTAATTTAGTGGGTACCTAACTTCTGGGGTTATTCATATTGTAGAGCACAAATCAATGAATGTGAATGAACAAGAATTATAGTAGAATCTGTTGGTATTTATTAAATAATAGTATATTTGGACTGATGACACTCAAATTCCTAATAGAACCTTAACTCTTAATTTCATGTACTGTCTGTATTAGTGTGACTCTAATCAGCATGTGCTGTCATTTGTTTTATTGATCTTGATAGATGTGACTGATATGAGAGGAAATCTCAAAATAGTGCTAATTTGAATTTCTGTGATGGATAAAGTTGTTGAGAATTCCTTTCAAGTGTTACTCAACCCTTTGCATTTTATCATGTAAGACTCTCTGTTGAGTTCTGTACACCACTATGAATTGGGTTATTTTCTGATGCCCAGTGTTTTAGTTCCTTATGTACTGTACCTACTAACATTTTATCGGACATATAATTGCTATTTAATTGTCCCTTTGGCTGCTGCTTTGCTGCAGTGATGTGTTGCTTGCTTTGCCTTATTTTCAGGCTCATGAGATCCCTCGAATTAATTCTTGGTCTTAGTGCCTTTGCTATTGGAGTCCTGCCAGTAAGATTTCTCTTATGTATTCACTATTAGAACATAGGTTAATATTTCAAATAGTCAGTTCCTTAAAAAATACGGGTAGACAATAAATATTTGAAAAATGTTTAAAATCTTTTAATATTAAGGAAATGAAAATGGAGTCTGCTTTTAAATTCCATCTCAACTTGATCAGAACAGCAGTAATCAAGAGAATGCATTCTCATGAAGATGTGGAACTAGAAAGGCCTGTACTCACTGTTGGCAATATAAACTTGGACCATTATCGTGGAGGTTCCTCAAGAAAAAAAATTCTCAAAAATAAGTTTCTGACGTGTTATCAGCTAAAAATGCATACCATTCTTGCACAATACCTGGGTTGTTCACAATTGCCTGTGCCTCCTATTTGTAGGCAAATGTTTATATACATACACACCTACACTTCCATCTCTCCCCATCTTATACCCACCATCATAAAAAAGAAAGTATAGATATGTGATTTTATGCTTCTATACCCACCATCATAAAAAAGAAAGTATAGATATGTGATTTTATGCTTCTATAAAAGGGAACATATAGATGAAAACCAAAAAGTTATCCTGATATGTAAATTACATGAAGTGAAATTAAAGCATCAGTAGTATAATAGACACATTTGAAGAATTAATGAGTTTGTAGCAGGCAATTTTAAAATGCCTAGTTGAAAAATAATAAAAAATGAGGCAGAATAATAAGGCATTTGGGAGTTAATAAAAAGAACAAATATTAAAATTGTTGGAATTCATGTGAGCCATCAATATGTCAAAGATATCCAAAATTTTTCAAAGAAATAAAAATCGCTAAAATCAAAATTATATATCTACTCAGATATAATAAGATCAAATGTCATCCAACAGTTTATATTCAACCAAGTCTATGGAAATTATACTATAATCTAGCTCTCAGAGATAAACCATAAATTAAATATTCAAAATGGAACAAAAGAGAATAAATAACACATAAGATCTCAGATTTAAGTATTAATCTACTTCTCAGCAGAAAACTTATACTATATGACAAAGTATTAAGGTTTTGTTTTTATTTTTGAGATTAAATCATGTTTTCCTCATTTCCCTGTTCCTTATCTATCTCCACACCCTCCCATATACTCCTCTTCACTTCCTTTCAAATTCAAAGTACTTTTTTTTTTTATCATTACTTGTTGTAACATATAAATTCCTAAATACTTTTGTAAAACTGATAGAACATAATGGAGAATACATTAGATTTTTTGGAAGAAAAGGAAATCTATCCTAAAAGAAATAATAAAGTAATTATTTAAAATTAAAATTAGTAAGTAACCCCTCCCTTTTTAGATATTTTCTTCATTCATATTTCAAATGCGATCCCGAATGTCTTCTATACCCTCCCCTCGCCCTATTCCCCAATCCACTCACTCCTGCTTCCTGGCCCTGTCATTTCCCTGTACTGGTGCATATAATCTTAGGAAGACCACAGGCCTCTTCTCCCAAAGATTGCCAACTAGGCCATCTTCTGCTACATATGCAGCTAGGAACACGAGCTTTGGGAGTACTGGTTAGTGTATATTGTTGTTCCTCCTGTGGAGTTGCAGACCCCTTCAGAACCTTGGGTACTTTCTCTAGCTCCTCCATTGGGGGCTCTGTGTTACATCCAATAGATGAATGTGAGCACCTACTTCTGTATTTGCCAGGCACTGGCATAGCCTCACAAGAGACAGCTATATCAGTGTCCTATAAGCAAAATCTTGCTGGCATATGCAATAGTGTCTGGTATAGTGGCTATTTATGGGATGGATCCCTGAGAGGGGCAGTCTCTGGATGGTCCTTCCTTCTGTTTCAGCTACAAATTTTGACTCTGTAACTTCCTCCATGGGTATTTTGTTTCCCATTATAAGGAGACATGAAATATCCACACTTTGATCTTCCTTCTTGAGTTTCATGTGTTTTGCAAATTATATCTTGGGTATTCTCAGTTTCTGGGCTAATATCCACTTATCAGTGAGTGAATATCATGTGTTTTCTTTTGTGATTGGGTTACCTCACTAAGGATGATATCCTCCAGAAACATCCATTTGTCTAAGAATTTCATAAATTTATTGTTTTTAATAGCTGAGTAGTATTCCATTATGTAAATGTACCACATTTTCTGTATCCAACCTCTGTTGAGGGACATCAGGTTTCTTTCCAGCTTNTGACCATCTCTTGAAAATGCTGTCACTTTTTCCACTGGATGGTTTTAGCTCCTTTGTCAAAGATCAAGTGACCATAGGTGTGTGAATTCCTTTCTGGATCTTCAATTCTATTCCATTGATCTACCTGTCTGTCACTGTACCAGTACCATGCAGATTTATTACAATTGCTCTGTAGTACAGCTTGAGTTCAGGCATGGTGATTCCGCCAGAGGTTCTTTTATCACTGAGAATAGCTTTTGCTGTCCTAGGTTTTTGTTATTCCAGATGAATGTGCAAATTGCTCTTTCTAACTCCTTGAAGAATTGAGTTGGAATTTTTATGGGGATTGCATTGAATCTGTAGATTGCTTTTGGCAAGATAGCCATTTTTAGGATATTAATCCTGCCAATCCATGAGCATGGAGATCTTTCCATCTTCTCAGATCCTCTTTGATTTCTTTCTTCAGAGACTTGATATTCTTATCACACCGATCTTTCACTTACTTAGTTAGTAAATACCAAGGTATTTTATATTATTTGTGACTATTGTGAAGAGTGTTGCTTCTCTTATTGATTTCTCATCCTGCTTATCCTTTGTGTAGAGACAGTGATTTGTTTGTGTTCATTTTATATCTAGCTACTGCACTGAGCTGTTTTTCAGGTGTAGGAGTTCTCTGGTTCAATTTTTAGGGTTATTTATATATACTATCATATCATCTGCAAATGGTGATATTTTGCTTTCTTTGTTTCCAATTTATATCCCCTTGACCTCCTTTTGTTGTCTAATTGCTGTGGTTATGACTTCAAATACTATATTGAATAAGTTGGGAGAACGTGGGCAGCCTTATCTAGTTACTGATTTTAGTGGGATTGCTTTAAGTTTCTCTCCATTTACTTTGATGTTGGCTACTGGTTTGCTGTATATTGCTTTTATAATGTTTAGGCATGTTCTTTGAATTTCTGATCTTTCCATGACATTCACATTCATGAATGGGTGTTTGATTTTGTCAAATGAATTCTCAGCATCTAAGGAGATGATCATGTGATTTTTGTCTTTGAGTTTGTTTATATAGTGTATTATGTTGGTGGATTTCCCTATATTGAACCATCCCTGCATCTCCGGTATAAAGCCTACTTGATCATGATAGATGATTGTTTTGATATATTCTTGGATTCGTTTGAGAAAATTTAATTGAGTATTTTTGCATTGACATTCATAAGGGAAATTGTTTTGAAGTTCTCTCTTTTTGTTGGGTCTTCTATTAGTCAGTGTTCTCTAGAGTTGCAGAACTTATGGAGAGTCTCTATATATCAAACGAATTTATTAATGACTTACAATCTGCAGTCCAATTCCCATCAATGGTTTGGTAGTAGCTGTGAATGGAAGTCCAAGGATATAGCAGTTGCTCAGTCCTACATGGCAAGCAGGCAAAAGAGGGAGAGATCAACTCCCTTTTTCTAATGTTCTTATATGAGCTCCAGCAGAAGGTGTGGCCCAGATTAAAGGTGTGTGCCACCACACCTTTAATCCCAGATGACCTTGAACTCAGAGATCTCCCTGTCTTAATCCTTTGGAATCCATAGCCACTATCACTCAAGATCTCCATACTAAGATCCAGGTCAGAAACTTCTATCTCCCAGCCTCCAGATTAGGGTCACTGGTGACCCTTCCAATTCCGGATTGTAGTTCGTTCCAAATATAGTCAAGTTGACAAACAGGAATAGCCACTACAGGTCTTTATGTGGTTTAGGTATCAGAGTAATTGTGGCTTCATAGAATGACTTGGGTAGAGTATCTTCTGTTTCTATTTTGTGGAATTGTTTGAGGGGAATTGGAATTAGGTCTTCTTTGAAGGTCTGATAGAACTCTGCACTAAACCCATCTGGTCCTGGGCTTTTTTTGGTTGGGAGATGATTAATGACTGCTTCCATTTCTTTTAGGAAATGGGACTATTTAGATCATTAATATGATCCTGATTTAACTTTGGTACCTAGTATCTGTCTAGAAAATTGTCGATTTTATCCAGGTTTTCCAATTTTGTTGAGTATAGCCTTTTGTAGTAGGATCTGGTGAAGTTTTGATTTTCCCAGGTTCTGTTGTTATATCTACTTTTTCATTTCTGATTTTGTTAATTAGGATACTATCCCTGTGCCCTCTAGTTAGTCTGGCTAAGAGTTTATGTATATTGTTGATTTTCTCAAAGAACCAGATACTGGTTGTTTGATTTTTTGTATAGTTCTTTTTGTTTCTACTTGGTTAATTTCAGCCCTAAGTTTGATTATTTCCTGCAGTCTACTCCTCTTGGGTGAATTGTTTCCTTTTGTTCTAGTGCTTTTAGGTGTGGTATCAAGCTGCTAGTGCATGCTCTCTCTAGTTTCTTTTTGTTGTCACTCAGGGATGTGAGTTTTCCCCTCATACTACATTCATTGTGTTCCATAATTTTGGGTGTATTATGGCTTCATTTTCATTAACTGCTATAATTCTTTAATCTCTTTCTTTATTTCTTCCTTGACCAAGTTATTGAGTATAGTGTTGTTCAGCTTCCTTGTGAATGTTTGCCTTCTATTATTTATGTTATTATTGAAGAATAGCCTTAGTCTGTGGTCATCTGATAGGATATATGGGATAATTTTAATATTTTTGTATCTGTTGCTGACTGTTTTGGGACCATAGATATGGTCAGTTTTGGAGAAGGAACCATGATGTGCTGAGTAGAAGGTATATCCTTTTCCTTTTAGGATAAAATGTTCTGTAGATATCTGTTAAATCCATTTGTTTCATAAGTTCTGTTAGTTTCAATGTGACTCTTTCTATTTTGTTTCCAGGATCTGTCCGTTGATGAGAGTCGGGTGTTGAAGTCTTCCACTATCATTGTTTGAGGTGCAATGTGTAGTTTGAGCCTTACTAGAGTTTCCTTAATGAATGTGGATGTCCTTGCATTTGGAGCATAGATATTCAGAATTTAGATTTCATCTTGGAAGATTTTACCTTTAATGAGTATGAAGTGCCCCTACATGTCTTTTTTGATGACTTTTTGCTGGAATTCAATTTTATCTGATATAGGAATGGCTACTCAAGCTTGTTTCTTCAGATCATTTTCTTGGAAAAAATTTTTCCAGCCTTTTACTCTGAGGTAGGATCTGTTTTTGTCTCTGAGGTGGGTTTCCTGTATGCAACAAAATGTTGGGTCCTTTTTAATGTAGCTAATCTGTTAGTCTCTGTCTTTCCATTTGGGAATTGAGTTCATTGATATTAAGAGATATTAAGGAAAAGTAATTATTGCTTCCTATTATTTTTGTTGTTAGAGTTGGGATTCTGTTCATGTGGCTATCTTTTTTGAAGGATTACTTTCTTTCTTTTTCTAGGGAATAATTTCCCTCCTTATGCTGGAGTTTTCCCTTTATTATCCTTTGAAGAGCTGGACTCATAAAAAGATATTTTGTGAATTTGTTTTTGTCATTAAATACTTTCATTTCTCAATCTATGATAATTGAGAGTTTTGCCTGGGCTGGCATTTGTGTTCTTTTAGGGTCTGTATAACATCTGTCCAGGATCTTCTGGTTTTCATAGTCTCTGGTGTGAATTCAGGGTGTAATTCTAATAGGTCTACCTTTTTATGTTACTTGACCTTTTTCCCTTACTGCTTTCAATATTCTGTCTTTATTCAGTGCAGTTGTTGTTCTGATTATTATGTGTCGGGAGGAGAATTTCTTTTCTGGTCCAGTCCATTTGGAGTTCTGTAGGCTTCTTGTATGTTCATGGTCAGCTCTTTCTTTATGTTAGGGAAGTTTTCTTTTATAATTTTGTTGAAGATATTTACTGGTCCTTTAAGTTGAAAATCTTCATTCTCATCTATACCTATTATCCTTAGGTTTGGTCTTCTCATTGTGTTCTAGATTTCCTGGATGCTTTAAGAAGTATCTTTATGCATTTTCTTTGATTGTTGTGTCCATGTTTTCTATGGAATCTTCTGTACCTGAGATTCTCTTTTCAATCTCTTGTATTTTCTTGCTGATGCTCAAATCTATGGTTCCTGATTTATTTCCTAGGATTTCTGTCTCTGGAGTTGTCTCGCTTTGGGTTTTCCTTATTGTTTCTACTTTCATTTTTAGATCCTGCATGATTTTGTTCAATTCCATTGCCTGTTTGATTGTGTTTTTCTGTATTTCTTTAAGGGATTTTTGTGTTTCATCTTTAAGGTCTTCTACCCATTTAGCAGTGTTTTCCTGTAATTCTTTGAAAGATTTTTGTGCTTTCTCTTGAAGTACTTCTACCTATTTAGCAATGTTCTCCTGCATTTCTTTAAGTGAGTTATTAATGCCCTTCTTAAAATCCTCTACCAGAATCGTGAATATGATTTTAAATCAAAATCTTGCTTTTTGAGTGTGTTGGGGTATCTCAGATTCGCTGTGGTGGGCATACTGGGCTCTGATGATGTTGAATGGTCTTGGTTTCTGTTCATAAGATTCTGGTAATCACTGGTGTTAGATGTTCTGGTTGCCTCTGGCTGGAGCTTGTTTCTCCTTTGATTCTTTTAGCCTCAGTCAGCACTCCTGAGAGTCTAACTCTCTCCTGAATCCCAGTGGTCAGAGCACTCTTTGCATGCAAGCTCTCCCCTTACAGGGTAGTTGCAAAGAGGTCTGGATCTCAGATCCACCTCTTGGCTGAAGATGAAGGCCTGAAGGAACCCTGTCAAAGAAGCTCTTTTGCTTCTGCAGGCCATGAGATTTCCTGTACAGATTGATGTCTGAGAGACCCAGGATACAAGATGGTTCTCTCACCTGAGTCCCAAGGTCAGATCCCTTTCTGGAGGTGGACTCTCCTCAGTTATCCTAAAATCCTGGGTGTTCTAGTGCTCCTGCGACATTAAGAGTTCTCTTGGACCTTGGGACTGTCTTCAGAGTTCATGCCTAAGTTGGTGTGGGGCTGACTTCAACTGGAATTAACCCCAGCTGCTGGTTGGGTAGGTTTCCTATGTCTCTGTTCCTGCTGGCCCATGCCCCTCTGGGTTGTTTTGGAACAGATGTTGTGTTCCACTCACCAGTGATCCCAAGATCCTGGGTGTGCTAGGATGTCTGTGGAGAGTCCTCTGGGGACCTTGGAATGGTAAAGAAATAAAAGTAGTAATTATCTTAAATTTAGTCAATGCACAAACATGTTAACTATCACATCAATAAAATATGCTACTTAGCATACTTTTAAAATAATGTTCCGAGTCTTAGTCATCATGGAAATGAAATCAAAATTACCCAGAGATTCCACCTTATTTAAATCAGAATGTCCAAGATAAAAACAGGTGACAGTGAAAGCTGGTGAGGATGTATAGAAAGAGGAATAATCCTCTATTGCTGGTGGGATTGCAAAGTGGTAAAACCACTCTGGAAATCAATCTGGATGTCCCTCATAAAATTGGAAATTGCTCTACCTTAAGACTCATCAATACTCCTGGACATATACCCAAAAGGTTCCCCACCATGCCACAGAGGTACATATTCCACTATGTTCATAGCAGCCAAAAGGTGGAAACAACCTAGATGCCCCACAACAGAAAAATGGCTACAGAAAGTGTGGTTCAGTTACCCAATGGGATACCACTGAGCTATTAAGAACGAGGATATCATGAGTTTTTCAGGCAAATGGATAGAACTTGAAAATATGATCCTGAGTGAGGTAACTCAGACCCAAAAGGATATGCATGATAGGTACTCATTAATTAGTAACATTATCCAAAACAAAAGTATATATGTCATGTGACCTCAAAGGTCAGATGCCATTAGTGAGAAAAGTAGAGCAAGCTAAGGAGCAAGGCTTCTTGCTACAGCGGTCCAGGTGTAAGATTAAAGGAGCCAGAAAAAGAAGCAAGTTTTGGTTTTCCATAGGCACATATTAAATGGGAAAATTTTAAATTGGAACAAGCAGGACTGTCTGCTACCTGAGTCATGTTACTGGAAAGGGAAGTATGGGAAGTAAGGATCTGATGGGAGGAAAAACAAAAGAGTAACAGTGAATGCTGACAACTGGCTCTTGTCAGCAAAGCCCCAAATTAATAGTGACAAACTACAAGTGAATAAACAGAAATTTCTACCAACATATTATGATTTTTATTAAAATCTCCTAACTGAAATTTTCCATCTTTCTCTGCACAAGTGGACATGTTCAGAGGTTTCAAATATTGCAGCGTGGTTGGTGGATATCTTTTATATTTGTTGCTGTGTTTGCATTTTGTACTACTTTACCACTGTTCTGCTTTCCATCTAGTTTACCTGGTGAGTATAAAAATAAATATAATTACCAACAGTTTATTTTACCCTCTGCTCCAATATTTAAAGCACAGACAAACTAATTTTAAAATCAATATGTTTTCCTACTGTTATTGCTTTGTGATAAAGGAATATTATTGTTTGATTGTTGTTATAATTTTTTTTTTCGAGACAGGTTTCTCTGTGTAGCCCTGGCTGTCCTGGATCTCACTTTGTAGACTAGGTTGGCCTCTATTTTGGAAATTCGCCTGCCTCTGACTCCCAAGTGCTGGGATTAAAGGTGTGCACAACCACCACCCAGCTGTTGTTAATTTTTATCAAGTTAAGAAGGATCACATCCAAATATTATATTTATGAGCTATATTTTATTCATATATTTTTTGTTATTCAATATTTCTTTTTAATAATCCCATTTTATTTAAAGTACATAGGTGCTTTTAAATATGAGAGTATATTAAAATATATTTAGCCATTTTTTTCAGATTTTCTTTTGTAAGAGAACTTACTGAATGAATCCATCTCTTTTTCTTTCTCTTTCTCTTTCTCTTTTTCTTTCTCTTTCTCTTTCTCTTTCTCTTTCTCTTTCTCTTTCTCTTTCTCTTTCTCTTTCTCTTCCTCTTCCTCTTCCTCTTCCTCTCTCTCTCTCTCTCTCTCTCTCTCTCTCTCTTTCTCTCCCTCTCCCTCTCCCTCTCCCTCTCCCTTTCCTTCTATCTATCTATCTATCTATCTATCTATCTATCTATCTATCTATCAATCAAATTTCATTAGAATGACTTACAAGCTCTGGTGCAACTAATCCAGCAATGTCTGTCTATGAAACAATGGTCAGTAGTTGCTCAGTCCATGAGTCTAGATGCCTCAGGCCCTCTTCAATACAAACTGAAAGTACAAAGAAACTCTAATGCAAGTGAAGGACTGGACTTGCTAGTGATGAAGCCAAGAGCAAGTAGGGAAAGAGGAAAAGGGGTCACAGAAAAGCCTGAATGTTCAGGTTCAGTTCTAAATGAAGGATGAACGTACAATATACACTAACATTTGGGAAACAGCTGAAACAGTTCTGTAAAGCAAATCTCATTAATAACCTCATTACTAACAGAGCTTATGTTGGAACTCTTTTTTTTTTGACATGGATTTACTGTGTAGCCCTGGCTGTATTGGAACTCATGGAACTCACTCTATAGATCATGCTGTTCTTGAAATAAAAGATGTGTCTTTCCCTTCCAATTGCAGTGATTTAAGGTGTGTGCCACAACCTCTGGCTAAATAATCAGTTTTTTTAAAAAATACAAATAATAAATATTTGAAGAGCATTTGGTATCATTTTTCCACTTTGGAAATGCAAATTTATTCTGCATTGAAATTCCATCTCAGTGTGATCAGGTCTGCTGTCCTCAAGAGAATTAATGCTTAGGAGAAAGTAGAAGAGAAAAAACTTCACTCAGTGCTGGATGCAATATAAACTTCTAAAGTTATTCTGGAGGTTCCTCCAAAACAATCCAGAAAATCTGGGGCTAGAGAGATGTTTTAGCTGTTGAGAATACATACCATTCTTGTAAAGGACCTGAGTTTGCTCACAACTACCTCTACCTGTGAGCTGTACAAGAAGTAGCTCATGTGCACATATTTTCTCACACACAAATTTATGCATATTTAGAAATCTTTCTAAAAATGAAAATAAGTCTATGATATAACCTAATTACATGACCCTCCCATATGTATGCCTGAGTAGCTGTGTATCTTTATTTACTATTTACAATAGCTAGAAGATGGAACTTATCTAGATATTTGTAAACAGTTTAATATGATAAAGAAAATATAGTACACATATACAATGGAATTTTATTCAGGTATAAAAAAATTAAATTGTGAGGTCTAGGATTGTTTATATAAATTCAAACAAGTGAAACTCAGACAGTCAAGTACCAAATATTTTTCTTCTAAAAGTGGGGCATAAATATAAAAATATGCATGTATCTACACATTCTTGTGAGTAGTATATGTATGTGTGTGTGTGTGTGTGTGTGTGTGTGTGTGTGCAGGAGTACTGTGGGTGTGACAACTAGAGAAGTGATGAAGTGAGGGTCTGAAGAGAGCATAAGGGAAGTTGTAGAGACAGCACTGAAATGCAGATAATACATGAGCAGAATGTGAGACTTACACAGAGAGGAGCCAATGGGGGTGGGTGTTCATGACATGTGGGAAAACAATAGGGAAAGAGAACAAATAAGAACAGAGTATGATGACATATACACATGAAAAAAACAGGAAGTCAACTACTTTATATGCTAACCTAAAATGTTTAAAGTAAGTGTTTAAAAACTGGGATCTCTCACCACCCAGAGTAGCTGTCATTAAGGAAATGCCAATGAGACATCATCCCAGGATAGTGAAACCTTCATTACTCTTACTGAACTGTTCAAACAACCATGGTTTAAAGCCTGTCTAGTAATACACCAACAAATTACTGGATAAAGGAATGTGCTAGCCAGTGGACTTCACTCAGATATGAAAAATAGTCATAACACTTGCAGGAAAAAGTCTGTCATGGAAGGAACATGTAGGAAATAAAGGGACAAAATGGGCTCCATGACAAGATGAGGAAATGTGAAAAAAGGAGTAGGAGAGGGCAGTGTGCAAGATCATGTCAAGTAAGAATGTGTAATGATATCTATACAAGAATGAAAATATTATAATTACATTTATTAATATTTTTAACATTATTACTCTCTATTCTATTACAAACTTCTAACTTGGTCCTATAAAATAATTTGTGATACAAAAAAGTCACTTTTTGGAGGGGCCATTTTTGAACTGTCTCATCATATCTTGTTTATTGAATATGGCTATTGAATTCTATATTAAATTAGGAAATAATTCAGCCATAGATACCATACTTTCAGCAGTTAAGAGATATAACATACATAGTGGTTAACCAGAAATGTTAAACATTTTCATTATCAAAGAATTGTTCCTTGTAAAGCATTGCTGTTGTTGAAGAATTTGCATTCTTAAAACACACATTGGTTTTGGTGTGTTTAATATAACACCTGTTATTCTATGTTAAATGTGATTATTATAATGTGTACAAATTTATGATGTATATTTTCATACTTATGTATAGTTAGGAAAATATTATTTTCCTTGTGACCTATAGGTGCACGCGAGATAAGACTTGCAAAAAGTCAGGAACCTCCCACCTTTGACAGGAGACTTAAAGATAAGGAAATTAAGAATAATTTGAAGAGTTTTCTTCATGCTACTTGGGTAAAGTAAAATATTTCTGTTAACAAGCCAGTTAAATTGACCTGTGTAGTTTTCTTATAGAGTCAAGAATATGGTAAGGTCTTTAATTTAAATTTGCATGAAAGGTTTGGAGACTCTTAGATAAATTATTAATTGCACATTTTTCTTATAATGGAAAGAAATAGCTCCCTTATTTGCTATTACTAAAGACAGTTATAGGGTTGGAGAATAATGATTCAGAACTAATAATTTTGATTTATTTATAATTGATTTGAAACAATTTTGTGTTTATTCTCTCTGAAAGAATTAATGGGAGATTTAACAAAATTACATGTATTGGAAGGACTCTGTGTCAACACATAGCCCCCACAACACAAATAATATTACAATATTTAAAACAAAATCCTTCGTTTCTTTGTATTATAAACAGGTCTGTCATAGTAGTATCAGACATAGGAATGCATAGGCAGCTACTTTTAATGAACTAATCCTACTCTGAATACTTTTTCTACTTATAACATTCTTCCTGGAATATAGATTGCATGGTGCCAATTTTCACACATTTTTTATTCATACTTAATGAATATTACACTGTGAATAACATTTCCAAGAATCTTGAAAATAACATCAATTGAATTTTCCTAACTCACATTAGAATTTGCATTCCCACATTACATATCTTCTCTATTTTTAGTCATTTTCTTTTTTCCTAGAGATATTCATTCTTTCATTGGTTCATATTTCTACTCAATCCCATTCCTTTTTAGGAAATGTTTTATTTTATAATTAAAATATACTATGGTTCTTCTCTCTTTCCTTCCCCCTTTCCATTTCTATGTATACCAAATGCCTTTCTGTTAACTGTAGAGAAAGGAGAAAGAACTACAGGCAAATAGGAACAGAGAGAGAGAGAGAGAGAGAGAGAGAGAGAGAGAGAGAGAGAGAGAGAGAGAGAGAGGAAGGAGAGAGGGGAGAGGGAGAGGGAGAAAGGGAGAGAGAGAGAGAGATATTCTTGTCCTTATTTCTTTCAAAGTATGTATTAAGCTATTTCTGTTGCCTCTAGTCCCTTCCTTGATACATAACATCTCAGGATATAAGGACTGTAGTTGGTTATAATTTACTGAAGAGTGATTCTCTGCATATAAGTAAATATATCCCACATTTATCATTCTGGATCTTGGATACCTCACTAAGAATGATGGTCCTCTAGTTCTATCCAATTGCTTGCAAATTACATGATGTCATTACTTTTAATATGTGTGGCACACTCCATTGTAGAAATGTTCCACATATCTCTTATTCATTGTTCTTTTGAAGGACATGGCATCTAGGGATCTGTAGAAACAGTGATGAAAAGCCCCCTCCTTTTGCTATTGTGCTTGAGATGAGGATAGGAATTAGGTCTAGTTTTGTTTTAGAGAATTCTCAGTACAGCTTCTTAGACCATCTGTTAAGTGGGTTCTTTGCCTTCTTTAGGATTGTTTTGTTCATTTTTATATTATCTCAATCCGTCATATATATTTGAGAAGATTTTTTTCCACTTAGTATTTTATCAGGTCATTCTATCATGAGTTTACTTTGTAGAAAAGAGGCATTTTGATCTTGTGAGTTTCCACATCTCCATTGTTTACATTATATCTCAAGCCATTAAAACCATATTTAGAAATCTATTTCCTTATCTTTAAATGTACTTCTTTTAACCTCTAATTGTTTCAGAGATTCAGGTATAATACTGGGATAGGTCATTGATGCATTCACAATTGATTTTTGTGCAGGGTGAGAGACAAGGATCAAACTTTATTCTTATACCTACAGATGTCCAGTTTTTTCCAGCAACATTCGCTGAGGATACTATCTTCTCCAATCTGTAGTACAGATTGAGGTCAACGATGTTGAATTCCCCCAGACGTTCTCTTATTGTTGAGAATCATTTTTGCTATCCTAGGTTTTTTGTTATTCAAGATGAATTTAAGAAATGCTCTTTCTATTTCTGTGAAGAATTGACCTCCTATTGTTGTCTAATTGCTCTGGCTAGAACTTCAAGTATTAGATTGAATAGAAAGGGAGAGAGTGGGCAGCCTTTTATGACCTAATTTTTGTGGGATTGCTTCAAGCTTCTTCCCAGTAATTTTTGTGTTGGCTATGGGTTTTCTATATATTGCTTTCAGTATGTTTAGCTATGGGGCTTGAATTCCTGACATTTCCAAGTCTTTTACCATGAAGGGGTATTGTGTTCTGTCAAAGGCTTTTTCAACATCTTATGTGACAATCATGTGGTTTTTCTCTTTGACTTTGTTTGTATATTGGATTAAATTGATATTCATATATTGAACCAACTGTGCATCCCTACGGTGAAACCACTTGATCATGCATAGCGATCCTTTTGATGTGTTCTTGATTCAGTTTGCGAGAATTTTGTAGAATAGTTTTGCATCACTATCATAAGGGAAATTGATGTGAAGTTCTTTTTCTTTGTTGGGTCTTTGTGTGGTTTAGTTATCAGAGTAACTATGGCTTTGTAGAACAAATTAGATGATGTTAGCAAATTCCTAACAATAAGAAATTTCCTTCTTTGTTTCTGTTTGGCCAACAATAATAGGGCCAGTGGCAACACTGGCCATATGACCTGTACATCCCTGAAAGCCTAGGCCTTCTTTCTTGCTCATATTGACAAATTCTGTTGCTTCTAGAAATGGTGTGTCATTTTTCCTGTGCAAAGTACCATATTTCTCATCATTAATTCACATTGCATTTTGATATCTAAGACCTTTAGTGGCTTCTTCATAGTCTCTTTTGAAATGGCCTTATTTCCTGCACCTGAAGCATCAGGCACTTTTACATTGGAAACCTCTATCTATACCTTAACCTATCATATTAGCATGGTACAGGTTCAACCAATATCAGTGGTATCCCTTATCCTCTGGTCCTTGCCTGCTGCACACACCACTAATGACCTAATAACCTTTATATATTTGGTACTTGCATTTTCAAATGGCAAGTTTTCTATCAAAACCTGTCTTGCATCAGGGTATGATTTGAATTTATTCACAGTTCAAACTTATGTTTGTAAAAAAAAAAAAAACTATCAGTGAAGCTCCTCCTGATACTTGTATGATGTTTGTAAATGTAGTAAACTTTTTCCTGGGCTCCTCAACTTTGTCTCAATCTCTTAAATCTGCTAAGTGATATTGTTCTATAGCAGCAGCATCAAATTAAATTTGTTCTTGTATATGAGAATATTACCCGTTTACCCAGCAACTGATGTTTTGACTGTATTATTGCCGTCAATGTGTTTTATTTACAGTCATTGCAATCTCAGACTGGCATCTAGTATAATTGTAACCAATCCCTTCCTCTCTTGGGGAATAATTCTATTTTTTAGTAGGCCAGCTATTTAGAATTTGAGTCACATAAGGCAAGTGCATCCCATATGAAATTGTGGCCTCTCTATATAATCCTAGATCTATCATAAAGGACACCACACAATCTTGTCACAAACTTGTTCCACACCATTAGGAGGCATATGCTGTGCAACTACTGGGAAAGCTATTGATGGTGATCTCTAAAAACATAGTCAGGTGATCTTAACTCTGGTGGTGTGCTGGGTTTGAAATGAATGGGTGAGTACCTCATAGAAGCAGGGGAAGGGAGGATAGGATAGGGAGTTTCCAGAGGGGAAGCCAGTAAAGGGCATAACATTTGAAATGTAAATAAATAAAAATATCCAATAATAAAAAATATTTAGGACAAAAAGAGAAGGAAGAATATACTGAAGAGAAAAATAAAATGAGTTCTTTCTCTCAAAACAGTCTGTTTCATCAACAGACTGTCTTCCCATTTCTTTGACATGTCTTCCCTGTGGTGTAGCTTCTTTCTTTTCTCCTGCAAGAAACTCCTGTTCTCTTGCTCATTCCCCAGGGCTGAGCACTTATAACCAGTTTTCTGGCAATCCTCATCTCCCAAGCACGTCCACATACAACTTGTCCAGTTGCAGAACCAACTCTGCAACACTTTCAGAAAAAGAACAACAGAGTGAACCCTGTGTCTTCCCTTATCAGCCAATTTCCTCTCCAAAATTTTCCAACTGCTCGGCTATTCTCCCAACTATTTTTGAAACAGAAATTGGGAAAAGAAACAGAATAACAAACAAATAAAAAAAAAAAAAAAAAAAAAAACTTAAAACAGTCAGCGAAACAAACAAAGCCCGAGAAAGTCCTCTGTGGTTGCAAAGCAGAGGATATTGCTTTGGTTGTAGCCACAAAAAAGTTTGGCTGGAAACTTGAAAGGAAATATACATCTCTTTATCCCTTGTTATGTCCTCTATAGCATTTGAAATTCATTTTCCCGTTCTCCCTATCTCCAAATTTGGCATCACTTATCATTGGAGTTTTGGCTACTTAGTAATTTATAGATCATTTCTTAACTATTTTATTTTGCTTTGATGAATAATCAGGTTATGCCAACTTTTTTTTGGATTACCTTTTTGTTTTTAATTTTCTTCAGAACATGTACTATTTTGCCTATTAATCCTTGAAACAAAGAATATGTGGCATGCATTTTCTCCCATTCAGAGTTTGTCTCTTCATTCCAGTGGATTTTTTTTTCTATATGGAAGCCTATTGGTTTTTAAATGATCTCATTTATCTACATTCCTTCTGTTTTCCATACCTTTGAGGTCATAGACAAAAATATTATGATTGCTGATACTGATATAGTGTAGCCTGTAAGTTCCATCTTAGTAGACAGAGTTTATGGTATTCTGTTTACATTTTAATCACCTGTGATTTGACATTTTCTACAGAATGAAAGACAAGGATCAATTTATAGTTTTCCGCAAGTAGACATTTATTCAATGAAAAACATGTCTCTATTTCAGTGTACACTTTTTGACCATTCACCAAAAATCAGCTGGGCATAGATGACTGAACCTACAGAGTTGTATTTTTGCTTCACTATATTCTTAATTTTGTCTGGGTCATGTTTCTTTGTCTACTGTGCCTCTACATTGTTCTTGATATCAGGTATACTGACACTTCTAGCTGTGTTTCTATGTTGGGAATATCAATGTTATTTTTAATAAATCTGAAATATTACCACTGGTGTTTTAGTCAAGGTTGCATTGAATATATAAATCAGTTTTTTTGTTTTCCAGGATTCAATCTTTATATCATTTTCATGTATGATATTTTATTTTCTGTGTGTATTTACTTCAATTTCTTTAATAGTGTTTTACAATTTTCACTATAGAAGTTCTCCATTTCCAAGCTTAAACTTATTTCTGGGCATTTCCTTGATGGCTGTTTTGATTGTGAGTGCTTTCATAATTTCTTTCTCAGAATGTTCATCTGTGTATGTAAATGTTACCATATTTTATAGTTTGATTTTATAAACAATAATTTTTCTGCATTAAGGTATCAATTCTAATATTGTTTTACTATAGATTTTAGTATTTAGTATTGATGTTTATAGGAAAGCATAGACTTTTAACAGTGACAATACACTGTGTGCTTTGTTATTATATACCTTAAATTTAAACAAAAAATTGCATTGTGAACCATAATATAATTACAGTATTTTAAATAATGCACAAACCTAAAAATTTCATGAATGAAATCAATTGCAAAGTATTTGTATCAATAAATAGTTGGTTAAATTAGCCTTATATATAGATAATTCATGAAATGGCTATGTATATGAATAATATATTTAGCTGTATAAACTGACAAATTCCTCAATTGAATCTAAATAAACCACAGTTATAGTGTACACAATTCAATTATCTCTGTGAATATACATATATTTAAAGGATTATTTGATTATATAAGAAACAGAAAGAATATTGTTCAATGTATGAAATCATAAATATCAAAATTTCTATATCACATTATGTACACAGATTGTTTTCAGGTTCATGTAACTCTTTAGGTAATATAATATAGTTAATTCTGACCTTGGAATATACATAGTACATAGAAGAAGAAATGCATTTTAAGTAAGTTTTAAGTAATGTAAAGCATAAAAATTTATAAGTTAGATAATATAATGGCAAAAATGTTTCTCCTATGAATAAATCCATAAGCAGTAGAGTAGATTGGTAATGGTTACCTAAATGTAAGAAGTTAACATTTACAATAAATAATTAAACCTTAGCAAATCAACAAAAATCATAAGGAAGAGTAATAGAATAACACACATAAAAACAAACAGTGAATGTTTAAATTATATGAAGAAATACACAGTTATGTGTATATTGACATGTAGATAGTCATGTATGTTCAGGTTCACCTGGAAATATGTACACCTACATGTGCTACCCAGGTGACTTCAGGTGTATCAGAAGCTATCCACTTTTATTTTATTTTCTGAAACATGCCAGCCTGGAACTTGATGTGTGGGCTAAACTAGCTTGCTAATAGGCTTCAGGACCACCTCCGACACCCATCTCTCAGCACTGATATAATGAGTGTGTACAGCTCTATCATCTTTTAAATATGAGTTATGGGGGATGAGTTTAGGTCTTTGAGAAAAGCAAGCATTTTTACCAACTGAGACATTTCTCCATCTCCTAAACTGCAGATTTATTTGAATCTATTGAAACACAAAACAAATACTACCTTGTGTATGTCACTATCACAAAATTTAGAAGCCTACAAACGTTAGCAGTGATGATCAAATATTTCTAGTTATGTGGTCTGTGTTATTGCTGTGTGACAAAGCTTACTATGCTAACATAAAACTGTCTTATTTATAAGTGCAAATTTTAGATGAAGCTTATCCTCCGGAGGTTCACATGGGGTGACTAAAGTGCTCACAGTCTGAAGGACGAAGTTATCTAGAGGCTTCCTTGTTCTCATATTAGCTCTAGTAATGGCTAGGTTTCAGAATAATCAGGTGTAGTCTGCTTGCACTTGAATCGCCTTCCTAGGCTTAGTAGTGGCTTGATGGAATTTTACACTTCTGCAAGGGCCTGTGGAACTTTAAATATTGTTCTGGTGAAACTTAGAGTATGTGTTTCTTAATTAGGAAGCTGGGTTCTGATACTGAGGTGTTATTATAAAAAGGTATAACCTGAAGAAAATTCTGAATCAAAGTATGAAATAAATTCCTCATAAACCTCGTACCTAAAAGTAGGATACAGAATTCTAAAGCTATTCTGCCATGGGAAATCAGGACTACATGCATGCAAGTTTTTAATGTAACCATGTTTGTGACATTTGTGAGTTAAAAATGACATAATTATTTAATCCTATTGGAACCAATAAATCTAGTGAAATCACATGATGCCAAATTAGACAGTCCTTACCAATTGAGATAGGTGAATGCTAAAATGTGAAGGTGTGTAATAAGTCTCTGAGAAATAATTAAAACAAGCTATCTGATCTTTAGGTAAAAGCTATATTTGTGGTAAAGAGAAACAAAACTACTAGTCTCATATAAAATTGTGTCTACTATGGAGTTATACAAATTCTCATAATTTCTATCATTAGATACTGAGTATAGAAAGACAGTGCTGCATGTGCTAAGGAAAGTCATTGTGATATGATCTGCTCTTTTTCAGTGTCTAATAAGGAACCCACTGGTACTGACTCAGCTAGTATGCAAATTCACAGAGTTTACGACTTTTAAGTCATCTGCAGTTTTTTTGCCCCAATATTTACAAACTCAGTTTTTAATAGCACCATCAAATGCCTCTATGCTCACAGGTAGATATTTCTTCTTACTGGCTAATTTCAAAATTTTCACAATGAGCATCTTTAAGTGTGATATATATTTAAGAAATATGTCATGTAAGCAGAAGAGAGAATGTATAGTGTACTTGAGTGTCATTTGCTAAAACTATCAAAACAGGAACACTCCCAACACCCCATAAATATTTTTTAATACAGAAAATTTCACAGTGCTCTTTATATAGCTCATTTTATTCCTGCCTACCTTCCTACATAACTGTCAATTTCCTTTCCCCTTCTGTTTAAGAAACAACTAAGCTCAAGCCACAATCTATCCTTCTTTTAACTGCTTTTATATTTTACTTCTTTTACTCAATGTACAAGTATTCTTCTTGTACTTATAAAATACTCTGTCTATACTTAAAGATTTTCTAAAATATGCACATTTATTACTGATTATTCTATCTCTTTCACCAGAAACTGTATATTTCAGATTCAGATTGCTTCAAACCTAATTCATTGTAAATATGCTGTGCTATACTTTCTTTTTAACTGCCAAAATGTAGTAGGAGATTATAATCCCAATAAGCCTGTATAAGGAGACTCACAACCCAGGTATTTTATTTACAAGACATATGCCTAGATTGGGCATATATAAGGCCATAACTTTTTATTCAGTCACTATAAAGACCCTTGTTCCTTGCAGTTTCTCCTGGCTATGCAGTTCTTACCCATGGAATCTTCCTCCTCCTCAGTTTTCCTCTCGATCCCCCCTGCATCCTTGATTTCCACTCTCTCAAACATCTAGTTCCATCTTTTTCTACCCACTACCCAATCAGAGCATCTAGCCTTTAATTAAATTGAAGAGAAGGTTGATGTGGCATTATTTGTGAACTTTAGGATCTGCTGATCAGGAGCAATCATATCTCGAGGAACGAGTATTTAGGATAAGATAAGAATCATCAGACCAACCCACTACATCAGAGAGAAACCACAGTTTATGTAATACAATTGTTTACCTATTATTATTCTAAGAGATATAAAATCATATTTGATCTTATTTTTGGTAAACAATGTCATAATTCCCAAATCCACTGATATCCTTTCATGCATATTTGTAAATGTGTTCTTTGTTTTGACCCTAAAGATCAGTTTCTACTGTACACATTATCAGTCTAAAAAGTATATTGAGAATTTGGCTCTCTGACAGACATTATAAATGGAATATTTATAGGTTCTAAAATTAATCAGAAATTGACTAACAATAGTTGATTTTATGCTATAAAAGTCAAGCAGGCATGTTATAGCAGTTAGTGTAAAGAGTGAAAGAATAAAACATATATGTACATTAATCTTTAACTAAACACAAGGTCCGGAATATAAGAGTGACTATAAAATATGTGAGAAAACAATGTAATACAAAACAAATAAAAAAAACTAAAGCCAAATATTATTGAATATTTTCAAGTGCAGAAACATTAATCATTAGCAGATTATTGAGTATACTTTATTTTTTCACCATTCATTCCCCATGTTAATATATGGATCTCTTCATGTATGCTGATATATCAGCCCCAAAATAAAAAAAAATGTATTAACAATTCATACTCTACTCTGACATATAAGGATGAACATTGAGCCACTTTTGATATCTACAGAAGTGACATAGACTCCTGTTTATCCCAAATGAGACTATCAGTTTCCAGTTTCCAGTATCCTATAGTAAGTTAGTATTGAATTTTGTCATTGGGCTGTAGTTCTAGGAGAGTTCTCCAGTTTACAGGACTGGGTCCAAAAAAGTACTAATTACAAGGTCTGTACTTGACTGGTGGTAGATCAAGATAGATTCTTAAAAGAAACCTAGTTATAACTTAAGGCAGATTTTTTTATTAGATATTTTCTTCATTTACATTTTAAGTGCTGTCCCATAAGTCCCCTATACCCTCCCGCGCCCTGCTCCCCTACCCACCCACTCCCACTACTTGGCTCTGGCATTCCCCTGTACTTCGGCATATAAACATTGCTAGATCAAGGGCCTTTCTTCCCTAATAATGGCGAACTAGGCCATCTTCTAATACATATGCAGCTAGAGACATGAGCTCTGGGGGTTCTGATTAGTTCATATTGTTGTTCCACCTATAGGGTTGCAGACCCCTACAGCTCTTGTGTACTCTCTCTAGCTCCTACATTGGGGACCCTGTGTTCTGCCCTATAGATGACTGTGAGCATCCACTTCTGTATTTGTCAGGGATTGTCAAAGCCTCACAGGAGACAGCTATATCAGGGTCTTTTCAGCAATATCCTGCTGGTGTATGCAGTAGTATCTGCATTTGGTGGCTAATTATGTGATGCACCACCCGGGTGGGGCATTCTCTGGATGATCCATCTTTTCATTTTAGCTCCAAACTTTGTCTCTGCACCTCCTTCCATGCATATTTTATTCTCTATTCTAGGGAGGAATGAAGTATCGACGCATTGATCTTTCCTGATTTTCTTGTTTTTTGGAAATTGTATCTTGGGTATTCTAGATTTCTAGGCTAATATCCACTTATCAGTGAGTGCATATCAAGTGACTTCTTTTGTGATTGGGTTACTTCACTCAGGATGATATCCTTCAGATACATCCATTTGCTCCAGAATTTCATAAATTCATTGTTTTTAATAGCTGAGTAGTACTCCATTGTGTAAATGTACCATATTTTCTGTATCCATTCCTCTGTTGAGGGACATCTGGGTTCTTTCCAGCTTCCGGCTATTATAAATAAGGTTGCTATGAACATAGTGGAGCATGTGTCCTTATTACCAGTTGGAACATCTTCTGGGTATATGCCCAGTAGAGGTATTGCTGGATCTTTCAGTAGTACTATGTCCAGTTTTCTGAGAAACCCCCAGACTGATTTCCAGAGTGGTTGTACCAGTGTGAACCCCACTAGCAATGAAAGAGTGTTCCTCTTTCTCCACATCCTCGCCAAATCTGCTGTCACCTGAATTTTTGATCTTAGCCATTCTGACTGGTGTGAGGTGGAATCTAAGGGTTGTTTTGATTTGCATTTCTCTGATGATTAAGGATTTTGAACATTTTTTCAGGTGCTTCTCAGCCCCTTGGCATTCTTCAGTTGAGAATTCTTTGTTTAGCTCTGTTCCCCATTTTTAATGGTGTTATTTGAATTTCTGGAGTTCAGCTTCTTGAGCTTTTTGTAAATATTGGATATTAGCTTTCTATCAGATTTAGGATTGGTACAAATTCTTTCCCAATCCATTGGTGGCCTTTTTGTCTTATTGAAAGTAACTTTTGCTCTACAGAAGCTTTGAAATTTTATAAGATCCCATTTTTCGATTTGTGATCTTACAGCACAGGCCATTGGTGTTCTGTTTAGGAATTTTATCCCTGTGCCCATATCTTCCAGGGTTTTCCCCACTTTCTCCCCTATGAATTTCAGTGTCTCTGGTTTTATGTGGAGATCTTTCATCCACTTAAACTTGAGCTTTGTACAAGGAAATAGGAATGGATCAATTCGCGTTCTTCTACATGTTGACCGCCAGTTGTGCCAGCACCATTTATTGAAAATGCTGTCTTTTTTCCCACTGGATAGTTTTAGCTCCCTTGTCAAAGATAATGTGACCAAAATGTGTGGGTACATTTCTGGGTCTTTAATTCTATTCCATAGGTCTGCCTGTCTGTTGTTGGACCAGTACCATGCAGTTTTTATCACAATTGCTCTGTAGTACAGCTTGAGGTCAGGCATGGTGATTCCACCAGAGTTTCTGTTATTGTTGAGGATAGGTTTTGCTATCCTAAGTTTTTTATTATTCCAGATGAATTTGCAAACTGTCCTTTCTAACACAGTGAAGAATTGAGTTGGAATTTTGATGGGGATTGCATTGAATCTGTAGATTGCTTTCAGCAGCATACACATTTTGACTATATTAATTCTGCCAATACATGAGCATGGAAGATCTTTCCATCTTCTGAGATCTTCTTCAATTTCTTTCTTCATTGACTTGAACTTCTTGTCAGACAGATCTTTCACTTCCTTAGATAAATTCACTCCAAAGTATTTTATATTATTTGTGACTTTTATGAAGGGTATTGTTTCTCTAATTTCTTTCTTATCCTGTTTATCTTTTGTGTAGAGAAAGTCCACTGATTTGTTTGAGTTAATTTTATATCCAGCTACTGCACTGAAGCTGTTTATCAGGTTTAGGAGTTTTCTGGTGGAATCTTTAGGGTCACTTATATATACTATCATATCATCTGAAAATAGTGATATTTTGACTTCTTCCTTTCCAATTTGTATCCTCTTGACCTCCTTTTGTTGTCTAATTGCTCTGGCTAGGACTAAAATACTATATTGAATAGGTAGGGAGAAAGTGGGCAGCCTTGTCTAGTCTCTGATTTTAGTGGGATTGCTTCCAGCTTCTCTCCATTTACTTTGATGTTGGCTACTGGTTTGCTGTATATTGCTTTTATTATTTTTAGGTATGGGCTTTGGATTCCTGATGTTTCCTTGACTTTTATTATGAATGGGTGTTGGATTTTGTCAAATGCTTTCTCTGCACCTAACGAGATGATGATGTGATTTTTTTTCTTTGAGTTTGTTTATATAGTGGATTACGTTGATGGATTTCTGTATATTAAACCATCCCTGCATCCCTAGGATGAAGCCTACTAGGTCATGATGGATGACCATTTTGATGTGTTCTTGGATTCGGTTTGCGAGTATTTTATTGAGTACTTTTTGCATCAATATTCATAAGGGATATTGGTCTAAAGTTCTCTTTCTTTGATGGATCTTTGTGTGGTTTAGGAATCAGAGTAATTGTGGCTTCATAGAACGAATTGGGTAGAGTACCTTCTGGTTCTATTTTGTGGAATAGTTTGAGGAGATTTGGAATTATGTCTTCTTTGAAGGTCTGATAGAACTCTGCACTAAACCTATCTGGTCCTGGGCTTTTTTTTTTTTTTTTTTTTTTTTTTTTTTTTTTTTTTTTTTTTTTTTTTTTTTGGTTGGGACTATTAAGGACTGCTTCTATTTCTTTAGGGGAAATGGGACTGTTAAGATTGTTAATCTGATCCTGATTTAACTTTGTTAGCTCGTATCTGTCTAGGAAGTTTTTGATTTCATCCAGGTTTTCTAACTTTGTTGAGCATAGCCTTTTGTCGTGGGAACTGATGATGTTTTGGATTTCCTCAGGATCTGTTGTTATGTTACTTTTTCATTTCTGATTTTGTTAATTCGGATACTGTCCCTCTGCCCTCTAGTTAGTCTGGCTAAGTGTTTATCTATCTTGTTGATTTTCTTAAAGAACCAGCTCCTGGTTTGGTTGATTCTTTGAATAGTTCTTTTTCTTTCCACTTGGTTGATTTCAGCTCTCAGTTTGATTATTTCCTGCAGTCTACTCCTCTTGGGTGAATTTGCTTCCTTTAATTCTAGAGCTTCTAGGTGTGCTGTCAGACTACTAGTGTATGCTCTCTCTAGTTTCTTTTTGGAGGCACTCAGGGCTATGAATTTTCCTCTCAGGACTGCTTTCATTGTGTCCCATAAGTTTGGGTATGTTGTGGCTTCATTTTCATTAAACTCTAAAAAGTCTTTAATTACTTTCTTTCTTTCTTTCTTTCTTTCTTTCTTTCTTTCTTTCTTTCTTTCTTTCTTCCTTTCTTTCTTCCTTGACCAAGGTATCATTGACTAGAGAGTTGTTCAGTTTCCAAGTGAATGTTGGGTTTCTATTATTTATGCTGTTATTGAAGATCAGCCTCAGTCAGTAGTGATCTGTTAGGATGCATGGGATATTTTCAAAGTTTTTGTATCTGTTATGGCCTATTTTGTGACCAATTATATGGTCAATTTTGGAGGAGGTACCATTAGGTGCTGAGAATGTATATCCTTTTGTTTTAGGATAAAATGTTCTATAGATGTCTGTTAAATCCATTTGTTTCATAACTTCCATTAGTGTCCATGTTTCTCTGTTTAGTTTCTGTATCCAGGATCTGTCCAATGGTGAGAGTGGGGTGTTGAAGTCTCCTACTATTATTGTGTGAGGTGCAATGTGTTCTTTGAGCTTTCCTAAAGTTTTTTTTAATGAATGTGGCTGCCCTTGCATTTGGAGCATAGATATTTAGAATTGAGAATTCATTTTGGTAGATTTTATCTTTGATGAGTATGAAGTGCCCATCCTTATCTTTTTTTGATAACTTTGGTTTGGAATTCAATTTATTTCGATATTAGAATGGCTACTCCAGCTTATTTCTTTGAACCATTTTCTTGGAAAATTGTTTTCCAGCCTTTTATTCTGAGGTAGTGTCTGTCTTTGTCTCTGAGGTTGGTTTTTTGTAAGCATCTAAATGTTGGGTCTTGTTTGTATAGCCAGTCTGTTATTCTAATTCTTTTTATTGGGGAATTGAGTCCATTGATGTTAAGAGAAATCAAAGAAAAGTTAGTAGTGCTTCCTGTCATTTTTTGATGTTAAAGATGGGAGTCTGTTCTTGTGGCTGTCTTCTATTAGTTTGTTAAAGGATTACTTTGTTATTTTTTCTAGGGTATAGTTTCCATCTTTGTGTTGGTGTTTTCCTGTTATTATCCTTTCAAGGGCTGGATTCAAGGAAAGAAATTATGTGAATTTGGTTTTGTCATGGAATACTTTGGTTTCACCATCTATGGTAATTGACTGTTTTGCTGGGTATAGTAGCCTGGGCTGGAATTTGTGTTCTCTTAGTGTCTGTATAATGTCTGTCCACGATCTTCTGGCTTTCATAGTCTCAAGTGAGAAATCTGGAGTGATTATAATAGGCCTGCCTTTATATGTTATTTGACCTTTTTCCCTTACTGCTTTCAATATTCTGTCTTTATTTAGTGCATTTGTTATTCTGATTTTTTTGTGTCCGGAGGAATTTCTTTTCTGGTCCATTCTGTTTGGTGTTCTATGGCTTCTTGTATGTTCATGGGCATCTCTTGGCAGGGTTTGAGGTCTCAGAAGCACAAGCTAGATCTATTGTCATTTTCATTTCTGATGCCTGTCAATCCAGATGTATAACTCTCAGCTCCTTTTCCAGCAGATTGTCTACCTGTCAGTTGCCATATGTTTCTTCCTTGATAATAGTGGACTCTGAAACTACAAGCCATCCTCAGTTAAATGTTTTCTTTTAATAGGGGTGGCCATGGTTATGGTGTCTCTGCACAGCACTATAACCCTAGCTAAGACACACTCACATGGTTCATGTGTTTTATATTGCTGCTTTTTATACCTTTTCATATTGAGTTTCCCCCATGAGTTTACATGGACAGCTCTTTACTTTTATATGGTAATCTTCATGACCAGTTGAATTCTTCTTTCAGTGTGATTTGGAATTATGAGCATCTTGTGTAAGGTTGTATTTATTGTCAAAAGGACTCTGTAATAGCATGTTTACAGGACTTTTGTTTGTGACCACAGTTTTTCAGCAGAGATTACCATGTCAAGAACAGAGTTCCTCAGTATTTCTGCAAAACTTGAAAGAATGGACAAACTCTGTCATTTCAAGCAGATGGGTAGGCATCCTAAGTTGTAGTATGCATATTCAAATGTGACTCCTACTGGAATGATAGCACTATTAGGAATTGCAGATCTCTAAAGTTATTATGGTCATTGCTGCATTTGTGCTGAAAGGTCCATGGAATGACTGAAGACATATTATTATGATGATTAATATCTAGAATCATAGATTTCACTGTCTGACACTGATGCTTCATCACCAGACTTACCAGTCACATGCAGTCTGCGCTCCTGCAGCCTTGAATACAGTAGAACAAAGATGTAGATGTGCTCTGCCCTATGTTCTGTTTTCCTCTCTATTGACACTCTGTTAATATTTACCTGGAAATAGAACCTCAGTCACACCTCCCCTTCCATACTGGTGAATATGTGGGATTATATGCCTTCCCCCTTTCACTAAGTAAAAGTTCCCACTAGGTTCAAGCAGGAATGTGTTGTGATTTAAACTAAATTAATTATTCAGTAACTATAACTCAGAGACAGAACAGTTCATTATACACTGGGCCTTGGGTTTTATCCTCAGTACATGTAGGACAGAGGAGAGAAAAAGGTAGAAGTGATTTTAAAAATAATATAAGTAGAGAAATAGAAAAGGTAACTGAAAGGCTGATTTCACTTAATGAAACAACCATTTGCCTAAGACATGAAAATTCCCAGCATTAAAAAAAAATGAAATAGCAAAAAGATAAAAACAGAAATAAAAAGAATAAAGAGGGAAATATGAAAAGAAAAGGGAGAAGAGATAAAACTCAATTAAAATGAAGATTATAGTATGAAAAATGAAAAGAAATGAAATTGCAATATTAAAATATAAATAGGTGGCTTGAAAATTAAGTGAAAGTTTATTCCTTGCTAAGATCTTCTAGAGTTACAATTCTCAATGAATACGATGAGAATAGTAGAAGGCATTTTCAGATTATTCTAATTCTTCTCAGTTGTCAATAAACTAATAGCAGCAAAAGCAAGCTGTGCTTAATCTCTCACAAACACACTGACTGTACTCTCCAGATTTGGTAAGTATGCAATGCCCTGGCCATGTATATTGATGGTAGAGTAGTGACCCTGTCTAGCAACATGGACATAGGAGGAATATAATCTAATTTAGGTTTATCTTCTCTTAGGAAGTTTTACTCTATACAATGAATATATAGACAGTGTTTGTGATAAAGTGAGCCCTTTTCACTCAACACTAAACTTGGGCAGTCTGTGGACCATGCTGAATTGGTATACATCTGCTCTGAAGGCTTTCAGTTTTATTTCAACCTGAGACACAGGAAACATCTAAGACATGAGGCATGCCTGGAACATCTCCCACAGTGTGTGTGAACATACACCTGTCAGTATGTTCAGTCAGAGAAACTTGATGAAGCTGTACTTTTCTCATCGTTGGGGATGGTTCTTACCCAGGTAATGCAATGAGGTGTTCATGCAAACTCTGAGATTCTTCTGAGAAGTCTGAGAGCATGTCAGAATTTACAAAGTCTGAGAATGGCTGAGTTCCTGGCCACAGAACTTCCCTCCAGGCAGCTCTATAACTGTGTTTTCACTGAGCTTCCTGTTCCTTTATTTTCT
>LR750580.1:294706-306736 GCA_902729485.2 Mus minutoides | reverse complement strand
AAGGGTGATGTTTCCCTGATCTCTTTCTCAGCCAGTTCATCCTTTGTATAGAGAAAAGCCATCGATTTGTTTGAGTTAATTCTATATCCAGCTACTGCACTAAAGCTGTTTATCAGGTTTAGGAGTTCTCTGGTGGAGTTTTTGGGGTCACTTATATATACTATCATATCATCTGCAAATAGTGATAATTTGAGTTCTTCCTTTCCAATTTGTATACCCTTTACCTCCTTTTGTTGTCGAATCGCTCTGGCTAGGACTTCAAGTACTATATTGAATAGGTAGGGAGAAAGTGGGCAGCCTTGTCTGGTCCCTGATTTTAGTGGGATTGCTTCCAGTTTCTCTCCATTTAGTTTGATGTTGGCCACTGGTTTGCTGTATATTTCTGTTATCATGTTTAGGTAAGGGCCTTGAATTCCTGATCTTTCCAAGACCTTTATCATGAATGGGTGTTGGATTTTGTCAAATGCTTTCTCAGCATCTAAGGAGATGATCATGTGGTTTTTATCTTTGAGTTTGTTTATATAGTGTATTACGGTGATGGATTTCCGTATATTAAACCATCCCTGCATTCCTGGGATGAAGCCTACTTGGTCATGATGGATGATCGTTTAGCATTTTGTATAATTGTTTGAAGAGTACTTGTACTAGGTCTTCTTTGAAAGTCTGATATAATTCTGCACTCAAACCATCTGGTCCTGGGCTTTGGGGGGGGGCATTTAATGACTGATTCTATTTCTTTAGGGGTTATGCAATTGTTTCGATGCTTTATCTGATCCTGATTTAACTTTGGTATTCGGTTTCTGTCTAGAAAAATTTCCACTTCAACCCGGATTTTCCAGTTGTGTTGAGTATAGGCTTTTGAAATAGGATCTGATGATTTTTTTAATTTCCCCAGTTTCCCTTGTTATATTCCCATTTCATTTCTGATTTTGTTAATTTGGATGTTGACTCTGTGTCCTTTGGTTTGTCTGGTGAAGGGTTTATCTACCTCGTTGATTTGCTCAAAGAACCACCTCCTGGTTTCATTGATTCTTTGTATAGTTCTTTTTGTTTCTACTTGCTTGTTTTCAGCCCTGAGTTTGACTATTTCCTGCCATCTACTCCTCTTGGGTGTATTTTCTGTGCTGTTAAACTACTAGTGTATGCTCTATCCAGTTTCTTTTTGTAGGCAATCAGAGCTATGAGTTTTCCTCTTAGCACTGCTTTCATTGTGTCCCATAAGTTTGGGTATGCCATGGCTTCATTTTAATTATATTTTAAAATGTCTTTAATTTCTTTCTTTATTTCTTCCTTGAATAAGTTATCATTGAGTAGAGGCCATTGTTCAGCTTTCATGTGTATGTAGACTTTCTGTTTTGTTGTTGTTGTTTTCTTCTATTGTTTTTTTTTTTTTCCTATTGAAAACCAGCCTCAATCTGTAGTGATCTGATAGGATGTATGGGATTATTTCAATCTTCTTATATCTGTTGAGGTGTGTTTTATGACAGATTATATGATCAATTTTGGAGAATGTACCATGAGGTGCTGAGGAAAGGTATATTACTTGATTTTGGATGAAATGTTATATAGATACCTGTTAAATCCATTTGGTCCATAACTTCTGTTAGTTTCACAGTGGGTCTGTTTAGTTTGTGTTTCCTTGATCTGTTCTTTTGATATGAGTGGTGTGTTGAAGTCACCCACAATTGTTGTGTGAAATTTTTTTCCTTTGATGAGTATAAAGTGTCCTTCCTTATTGTTTTGATGACTTTTGGTTGAAAGTTGAATTTATGCGATATTGAATGGCTTTTCCAGCTTGTTTCTTGGTAGTGTTTGCTTGGAAAATTGTATTTGATCCTTTTACTCTGAGGTACTGCTTGTCTTTGACACTGATGTGCATTTCCTGTATGCAGCAAAATCCTGGGTAGTGTTTATTTATTAAGTCTGTTAGTCTATGCCTTTTTATTGGGGAATTGAGTCCATTGATTTCAAGAGCTATTAAGGAATAGTCATTTTTGTTTCCTGTTATATTTGAAGTTATTTTTATGGTTTTGTCGTTATCTTCTTTTGGGTTTGTTAAAAGGTTACTTTCTTGCTTTTTCTAGCATGTAGTTTCCCTCCTTGTGATGGTGTTTTGCATCTATTATCTTTTGTAGGGCTGGATTTGTGGAAAGATATTATGTAAATTTGGTTTTGTCTTGGAATATCTTGGTTTCTCCATCTATGGTAATTGAGAGTTTTGCTGGCTATAGTAGTCTGGGCTGGCACTTGTGTTCTCTTAGTTTCTGTCTTATATTTTCCCTGGATCTCCTAGCTTTCATAGTCTCCTTGTGAGAAGTCTGGTGTAATCCAATGGTTCTGCCTTTATATGTTATTTGATCCTTACTGTTCTTAATATTCTTTCTTTGTTTTGTGCATTTGGTGTTTTGATTATTACGTGACAGCAGGTATTTCTTTTCTCGTCCAATCTATTTGGATTTCTGTAGGCTTCTTGTATGTTTATGGGAATCTCTTTCTTTAGTTTGGGGAAGTTTTATTCTATAATTTTGTTGAAGATATTTACTGGCACTATAAATTGGTAATCTTCACTCTCTTCTATAGCTATTATCCTTAGGTTTGATCTTTTCATTGTGTCCTGGATTTACTGGATGTTTTGGGTTATGAACCTTTTGCATTTTCTTTGTATGTTGTGTCAGTGTTTTCTATGATATCTTCTGCACCTGAGATTCTCTCTTCTGTATCTTGTATTTTGTTGGTGATGCATGCACCTATGACTCCTGATCTCTTTCTCCAGTGCTGTCTCTCTTTGTGATTTCTTTATTGTTTTTATTTCTATGTTTATATCCATGGTGGTTTTGTTCAGTTCCTTCACCTGTTTGCTTTTTCCCCCTGTAATACTTTAATGTATTTTTCTCTTTCCTCTTAGGTCTTCTACCTGTTTACCTGTGTTTTCTTGTATTCTTTAAAGGAGTTATTCATTTCCTTCTTAAAATCCTCTATCATCATCATGCGATATAATTTTAGATCAATCTTGCTTTTCTGTTGTGTTTGGGTAAGCAGGGCTTGCTGTTTCAATTGAGCTTGCCCTCCTCCATCTGGTTATCTGTAGTGTTACCTGGTCTTACTGTCTCTGACTGTGCCTTGTCCATAGTGCAATCCTTTGTCTCAGTACTTTTGAAAGACCATTTCTCTCTGGGAGCTATTTAGGTATGGAGAGCTTTGGTACAGGGCTCTGGGGTGCAGACAGAAATCAGAAGGATCCTTACCCCAGCTCATCCTTGGTTCCTGTGTCATAATGGCTCTGGGAGGGTCCCTCTTAGGCCAGGAATTTTAAGAGAAGTGGTGGTCTTATCTGTCCTCGAAGGTGTGTAGGTATTCCTAGGAGACCAGCCCTTTCATGGGGGTATTTATGTATGTAGTTCTGTGGCACAAGATCAGATATAGGCACAGACATATATGAGACTCTTGTCCTAGGCAGCTCCTTGGTTTCTGAGCATTCCCGCCCATTTCTCTGAGCAGCAGTGGTGGTCCTACCTGTGCTCACAGACCTGTCTGCACTCCTGGGTTGATAGCTCTCTCCTGGTTCCACCTGGGTATTGAGCCCTGTGGCAGTGGACAGGCTACAAGCACAGAGGGAAACCAGAAGGCTCAAAAACATATCTCCTTATATGAACAAATAAAGGTAATTAATGCAAAAGAAACAAGGAAAATATATAAGTATCATGTGATCACTTTTTATAAAACCCCAAGAGATGAACAGGAAGAAAGAAATCTGCGAAAAAATATTTCAAAAGGCATATTTATGGATCTTATGTATACTTTGATGTACACATTAATAATTTAAGTGATGGTTTTATAATTATGTTTAATCTCAACTTCACAGACGTGGTATAATTGGAAACCTCACAGCTCCATGCAATGAAAACTGTGGTTGTACAACTTCTGACTATAATCCTGTATGTGGAAGAGATGAGATACAATATTTCTCTTCCTGCTTTGCAGGTTGCAGAGTTACTAAAAAGCTAAGGAAGGAAAAGGTAGATTTTCTTATGCTTCTTTCACTCCAGTAACATGTTCAATTAATAGATGTTGACTAGATTTTACTTAAAACTCTCCAATATTTTGCTTTTATATTTTTCTCACTTTTAATTTTAGCAACAAAGAAAACCTAATTTTTGTCTACCGATTTCCCTTTCATAAGCATTCACTGAAATTTGATCACAATCTTTCACAAACCAAAGGGTTGCCCAGTGCTATCCTGTGTGTCAGCTTTCCTTCAAATGTGTCTTCTGTTGAGATTCAAAATCCCTATTCTACATTTTCATATATATATATATATATATACACACACACACACACACACACACACACACACACACACACACATATATATAAGTATATATACACACATATATAAATATATATACGTACATATATACATATACATATCTATCTATCTATCTATCTATCTATCTATCTATCTATCTATCTATCTATCTATGGATTTTCAAGACATGTTTTTTCTGTATAGTCATGGCCGTCCTAGAACTCACTCTGTAGACCAACCTGGCCTCGAAATCAGAAATCCCCCTCTTTTGCCTCACAAGTGCTGCGATTAAAGATGTGCGCCATCACTGCCAGGCCTAGTTTACCAATATTTCTTATTTCTGCTTCACAGCAACTGAGATTTGGACATGACTTTTTAAAAATGGGTGGTTGCGAATACAGTTCTTTACCACTGAGCCATTTCCCCAGTTCATTCACACACACACACACACACACACACACACACACACACACACGCACACATGTGCATTCATGAAAATATTTGATTCTCCAAAATATAAGATTATTCAGTTATTAATTAGGTAAATGGAGTACTGGTCAGAGGAGAATGTCTGATGTTATTCATCAGGATCAGTCCATCTTGATTTTTGAGGCATTTTTTCATACGCTTAGAGCTCTCCCAAGTATGCTAGAGTACCTGGCCCCAAGGCCCCAGGGAACCACTTATTTCTGGATCTGCATCAGTGGGAATAGAAGCGCACTACCATGCAAGGCTTTTAATGTGGGTGTAGTGAGAACATCATTATTGGCACCTCACAGAATTTTTACTCGTTTCCCTGTGTGTGTGTGTGTGTGTGTGTGTGTGTGTGTGTGTTTATATTTGCTAGGTTTTTCCTTTTTATTTGAACAAAATAGGGATCTAGGAACTAATATTTTTGTCTTTCTTTTCCTCTGCATCTGATACCTGTGAAGAAAAGAGAGCAATAAATAGTATATTTCCTGATTTGTAGATATTATATTGACATGCTTAGTAGTGTTTATAGTTTAATATCATAACAAGGTTTTTTAACAAGCATCATTATAAAAATATTTATTCTATTTATTAAAATATAGTTTAAATCTACCTAGCAACTTCCAAAATACTTTTGAATTTGAATAACATTGTTATGATCCACCAATTCTAAGTTCAGTACCCCAAACATAGCATGACTCAGCATGTTTAACTCATTGAGTAAATTTTATCATAAGTGTGATGATTTGGACATAATTTGAATACATATCACCAAAATTTAGGTATCAGAATATTGGTCCAGTATGATGGATATAGAAGGTGATAGAATCCTTAAAATGTTAAGTAAGTTGGAGAGCAGAGATAATTAATTGTTCTTTATTGTTTTTTTTTTTTTGTTGTTGTTGTTGTTTTTTAAAACGTTTTATTGATTCTTTTTGAGATTCACGTCATGCACCCCAGGCCTCCACATCTGCTTGTCCCCCATAATCTGCTCTCTGCCCTTGGAAGCTTCACCCCAAATAATACAAAACACACAAAGTAATAAACCAAACAAAGCATAGAAAACATCTCACTGTGGTGAACCCCTTTCTCTCAAGGCCAGAAAAATATAATATTAGGCTGACTTCCTCTAATGAAATGTTTATTACAGTTTGAAGCTCACCTAGTCAGTTGAGATTCAAAGTACTCTCCCCATTACACATGAATATATTTTATAAGAGAACTAAAAGCAACAGATCCTGTTCCCTAGGTATTATGAAGTTATACCTGTTCCCTAGGTATTATAAAGTTATACATATTTGATGGATGGAATCACCACAGCCATCTTGAATTACTTCCTCACACAGAAGGGAGGGGACATCTACACTGTGCTATACCTTTTAATATTTCCTATAGATTCCCAACTGTATTGCTTAACAACAACAAAAAAAAAAGCTTCTTTTCTCACAAAATAAACCCCTCCAGTTGACTTTCCCTTCACTCCTTCCAGTTTCCCTTATTTCCCTTCTCCCACAAATCCAATCCTATTGTTTCCTTTTTATACAAGATCATACCACTTAGAGACAACAGTCAAGTAGGACAAAACAAGATACAATAAACCTCATTTTGAGGCTGGACAAGGAATCCGAAGAAGAAGAAAAGTGTACCCAGTGAGGTGAAAAATAGTCAGAGATATAACCCTCTCACTGTTATGAGTGCCACTAATACACCAAGGTGGTCAGGCCATAAAATAAATACAGAAGACCTGCTGAAGACACACACAGACCCTGAGCTTGCTGCTTCAGTCTCTTTTAACCCATGTGAGCTCTGCATAGGTAATTCAGTGATCCAAACTCCCTTGGTATCTTCCATCCCTTCAGACTCCTGCAACTTAATCTCTCCCTCTACTGCAGTGTTTCCGTATATCCCAGTGGAGGGACCTAATGAGTCTTCTAATTTAGAACATCTCTCAAAGGATATCTGGCTGAGGTTCTCTGCACTACTCCTATCTACTGATGGAAGGGACCTCTCTAATGACAACTGTACATAGCACCAAACTATGAGAATGGCAGAATAATATTAGGAATCTTTTGATTTTTGTTTTTCTGCAAGTCATGTTTGGTTCTAGCCTAGGTCTATGGGCTCCCTAGTTTTGACATAGCTGATATGAACAGGTCATTGAACCCCAAAGGTATTGTGACCCACACATTGAGAACTTCATGACAAGAAGGAGGGGTGAATATTGGCAGGCCCTTTACATTCAAAGAGCTCTGTGGATGTTTTCCTTAGCAAAAGGACCCCAATGTTGTTTTTTAGAAAATGATCTTTGGTCTTAGCATCAGATTGGGATGCTTTGGTATTCCTGTGGAACTCTCTCAGCCAACAACTCAAATGAATGCAACCCAGTCTCACCACTGAAAGCCTTTCCTGGTTCTCATACCATATCTTCCATTACTAGGAGTCCTTATTATGGTCATCCTCATAGATTACAAGAATCCTCCCCTAGACTAGCTTTCCATAACATACCCAATGCTCCCCAGTTCTAGCTTTATCTCCCCAAACTCTCTTCTTCCACTTTCTTTCCATCTGATTCCTCTTGCTCCTGGATTTGTCTACAGGCAATCGACAAACATAACTTTCTGTTTCTCCTTATCGAGAAGGTCAATGAATCTACCATAGTGGCCTAATTTTTATCTAAACTTTCAGGGTCTATGAATTGTAGCTTCATTATCATTTACTTAATGAGACTATCCACTTATAAATTAGGACATATCATGTTTCTCCATCTGGTATGGGTTATCTCACATACGATGTTTGTTGTTGTTGTTGTTAATGATGTTTTATTACCATTCATTTGCCAACAAATTTCAAGATGCCACCATTTTTAACAGCTGAGAAATACTCCATTGTGTAAATGTGCCACATATTCATTTTATCTTAATATCACTAAAATAAAAGTATAAAAGCAATAGTTAACAAAACCCTGAGAAATGTCTCTTGAGTATTAATTTCATCTTTACTCTCATAATAATAAGGGTATTGTATGCTGGCTCTTTCTGAAATACTATTTTTATTTTCAATATTAATAGACATTCTACAATTGTTCTTGCATTAAAGAAGGATTGACAACTGCTGATACTGAAGGTCAATATATTGATGCTGTTTCTGGAACATGTAATACCAGATGTCTTACATTACCTTTATTTTTTGCCTTTTACTTTACTGCAACCATTTTTTCTAGTTTCTGTAATATACCTTCCACCTTGATTATCATTCAGTAAGTGTGTAATTTTTGTAATTATTGAGAAGTTACCTTATGAGTATGAAACAGAAATACTTCAAATTATTACCGCAAATGATTTCCTATGATTTATTGTAGTTAATACAAATAGAAAATATTTTTATTGTTAAAATTTATGTATATGTATAATTTTTATTTTACTTATTATACTTAGTCTTTTTCTGTAATGTGTACAGATGCTACATTTATTCTCACTTTAATGTAAAAAATGCAACCTATTTTGGAATTGAATATATTTCTCTCTAACTTTATTTCTGCACCAAAACAGCATAACTTTGAAAGAAACCTTATATTTACCTTGTAGAATATACATGATGAATCCATAATCAAGAAAAATATAAATTGTCACCATAGATGTGAGTGTAAATTTAACTTATTAGTGTGTCTATTTAACAATAATTTTACATTAACAGCTGAGTCATAAGTGTCAACAAAAATGGAGCATAGTCACTTTTACAGATTTAAAGTTTTTTTTTCATTTATTTTAATTTGGAATTGTGAATATAATAAGGATGCCACATGAAAGAGAGGAGACTCAGAAATTAGGATGATTCAAGGAAAATTGAATAAAGTTCTAACCAAATATACAATGGATGTAAGAAAAGCCATTCCATAGTGTGTTATGCAGGCAAGATGATCTGCATGGAATGAGAAAGAGGGACCCTTGTAAGGAAGACAACCTCTGTGGGACTCACTCACCCCAAGTAACCATGGGGATAAACCTAAAGGTAAAAAGTGGACTTAAATCATCTCCCTCATTCAAAGTGCCATCTAATCAGAACTCAATCAAAGGCCAGAATATTAAGTGTAGAATTACTGATACAATTTATGGAGTGTAGAATTCACCAGAAACAGCAAACTAAGAAAAGTACAGAGTGGACTTAACAATGCTGAAATGGACTCTAACTAATACCATACCTGGCAGAGGGAGGAAGTAATCGTGAGACCTAGACAGAGGCGAGTTGTTTCAGCAAAAGATGGCTCAGGCAGATTTGATCCATAAAGTTCTTTCCCATGGAAAGAATTTCATAGTTTGAGTTTTTAATCATTTTAAATAATGGGTAAATGGATAGATATACACTGTATTTATAGGATAAATTGAAGTTTTGNTTGGTGGCTGATTGTGGGATGGATCCCTGGCAGCCGCAGTCATTGGGTCCATCCTTTGGATTCAGCTTCACACATGATCTCTTTAACTCTTTCAATGTGTGCTTTGTTCTTAATTCTAGGAAGGGGTGACGTGTCCACATTTTGATCTTCCTTCTTCTTGAGTATCATGTGTTTAGTAAATTGTATCTTGGGTAGTCTATTACATCAATTCCATAGTATTCATGCTCACTGATTTTATATTGCATTACAGCTAGAAATGGAGGCAACTTGGTCATCAGCTGATGAATGCACTCTGAAAATACATGCGTATACATACTTACCAGTAATGAAAAAGTAACATTGAGAAACTTGGAGAAAAATTGAAATAACCAAAAGGAATTATATTGAGTGAGGTTATTCAGGTCAAACAATATCATTCTAAATGTTCCTTTTAATAAGGTGATCCTAGCATCTGATCATTTGTAGGTTTAATCCAAAGTACATTTTGAAACTAGAAATGGCCCATTGGTTGATAGAGTGCAATTGGGGAGAAGGGATGGCAAAATAGAGGTGAGATTAAAAGTAGGGAGGGAGAATGTAGGGAACAAAAGGGTTTGGGCAGGGAGTAAAATAACAGAGCAAAGGAAGGGATGGGGGAAGCCTCAGAGAAAATGAAATCTTTATGAAGAAGTTACATGGGCAACAATCATCTTGCAGCATAAGTAAAAGTTCATAAAAAAGAATGATAAAACCCATGTGATATGGAAAAACAGTGGGAAATACTGGGCATTGTGGTTTTAAGAGAACGGGAATGAGCTGAAGAATGAAGAAATAGAGGATGAGTCCATCAAAACTAAGAATGGTACAAGGTTTATGAACTCTTGCTAGTTTTTGTGCCATACCAAAATAAAAAATAAAAGATATGAATAGATTTATGTGTTTTAATTTAATTGATAGCATCGTGTGTGTGTGTGTGTGTGTGTGTGTGTGTGTGTGTGTGTATACAGGCTGTTGCCACTGAGAATCTTGAAATATATTCCCCTGGGATAAGAGAATGATTCTTGAGAGACACAGCCAAGAGATTGCAGTCAGAAAATAGTATGAAGTCACTTTTAGTCATTAAAAATCTCATAGTTATCTATCTTTAAAGATAGTAGGAGTTAAAAAAATCATGTAATATAGTTCCTTTGACGTAAATATTCCCATAAAATATTCCCATATGCTGATAAATATTCCCATAAAAATATACTTTATGATGTCTTATAAATAACAGCATGGGCAGAATGTTAAAATCATTGTAAACTACTAATATTGGTATGCATGCAAGGATCAGGATATTGATTATCACATTTTTTAGCCAATAGAAAAAAGGCTATTACAGAATTTTAAATAATTTTATAGGATTCCCTGTATGTGAGTTTGTGTGGTTGTGTGTGTGTGTGTGCTGAGAAGTGATTACTTTTATTCTGGTTTTTTTTTTTTTTTTTTTTTTTTTTTTTATGAAGCACTTCTGATCATTGACTATTTTGTAGGCTCTGTCCCTGCACCAATATTATTTGAGGTAACATCAGATTTTACTTGTAAATTCTGGGATATTAATGAATGTGGAGAAGAAGTACACTGTTGGATCTATAATGAGGAAAATTTGGTCTACACATTTAAGACAATATGTAAGTGATGTGAATTTTATAAACTTAAAGTTGATTTTAGAATTTCTAATTGTTTATACCAAGGTAATAATAACTGTAAATAAGTACTTTGATAATTAAAGATTTACGTAATTATGTAGGAAGTATTTTGTAAGTTTTTATTATATAAGTCATGTAAATGCTTATATTTTTCTGTTAACGGCATTCTAGACTTCTGTGTAATACTTTAAGAAAGGGTAGTAATTAATATAATTTTAATGTGTTGACTGTTTTATACATTATTGAAGCCAAAATAAAATTTTCCTGATAAATTTTTAAAGGCAACAGATTTAAATAGTAGATAAATTTGAGTAAAAACTATAATAGCTGTTTGGTGGTTTGAATAGGTATCACTCAACCCCACACACGTTCATCTGTTTGAAAGCTTGGCACATAGGAAGTAACACTGTTAGGCGGTATGGCCTTTTGAAGTAAGAGTAGATCTTTTAGAGAAAGTATGTTACTGTGGAGTCAAGCTTAAGATCTCCTATGCTCAAACTATATGCTAAGTTTGGAATGCAGTCACCAGATGTCTGCCAATCAAGATGTAACAACTCTGAATTTCTTTTCCATCACTGTGTCTGCCTGTAGCCCAGCATGCTTTCCACCATCACAGTTATGGACTAAGCCTCTGATAGTGCAAGCCAGTCCCAGATAAATATTTTCTTTTGTGGTATCTCTTCCCACCAGTAAAATCCTAATTTAAAAGTGGTACCAGGGAATGGAGTATTGCATGATAAGCTTGAACATGATTTGGAAGAATGTGGATTTGGGCCTATTGGTTAGGAAAGCAGTAGAGTGCCTTTTAACTGGGAACAATTGGTCATACCAGTAAGAACAGAGAGAACAGTGGTGCTGAGTACAATTTGAGCTGTGGGTGCTGGGCTCATAAGAGAAGGATTTTAGTATGTTGCCTAGAGATCATTCTTGTGATCTTAGGGTGCAATATGTGGCTGCTCTTTCCATTGTCTGTAGAGACTTCCTGAGGTTAAAGTTTAGAGGTTTAGATTAATTTTATTGGCAAAGTCTCAAACAGCCCAGCGTAGACTGTCCTGTGGTTAACTCTTATGGAGAACAGTTTGATGAAAATAAACAAGGAAAAATATTAAATGTATGTTTCATGTGGAAAATAGTCACCAGAAAGTACAACGGAGATAAATCCCATGTTGAATCAGATAAATATATTAAAGAAATTA
>LR750580.1:274863-289204 GCA_902729485.2 Mus minutoides | reverse complement strand
GGCCCTTTTGTCCTGTTGACAATATCTTTTGTCTTACAGAAGCTTTGCAACTTTATGAGGTCCCATTTGTCAATTCTTGATCTTACAGCACAAGCCTTTGCTGTTTTGTTCAGGAATTTTTCCCCAGTGCCCATATCATCGAGGCATTTCCCCACTTTCTCCTCTATAAGTTTCAGTGTCTCTGGTTTTATGTGGATTCTTTAAGCTCCAAACATGATATTACATAAACATTGTGATGCTGGGTGACCCCTCAGGCAACATCTGATCTGTGATGTTAATAAAACTTTAGGACCCCGAGCATTATTTTGCTCTGGATTTGTAAATTAACTATACCTTTATTTGAATCAGTAGAATACTTTTTACTACTCTGCTTGTCTATTGTCACATTTGCGGGTACACTTCTAAAGCTCAACTTCCCATAGCCCTATTGAGCCTATTCTCTATAGGTATGAACCTTGTAGCACATTTTGGTCTGGTCTTCAGGACTTAACTGTGAGAATTCTGTTGAAGATGTTAGAAGCCCTACAACACTTGGATTTTGCTTCCATGAACAACTAAGACCACTTAATAAGATTTGCTGTACATTTGAGTTGTGATACTGAAGACTGAGCCATGGCTATTTTAGTGGTACTCACTTGGCAACAAGGAGAGAAAGTTTCCCTGAGCAGGAAGTCCATTTCTGGTGCCAAGGACATCTTTAAAGCTTTCTGGAATGTCCTGCAGGCCTTTCTTCATCTTTCTAATCCACCACAGTCCACTCTTATGGATTCACACTAATTTCATCAGCAAGTGCTTACTGGGCCACACTTAGGTTTTGTTCTTCCAAACAAAAGTGCTTTTCCTCTTTTCTGATCAGGCTATAAACCTTCCAAATCTTTACTAGTATAAAATTCTGAATAAAGCCAGTCAATGCTGTCCATTGCATATCATTACTCTTTGATTGTTTGAATATTGCCCTCTAAATATTAAGCACATCTCTTCTTATTTTGGGGGGGGGGACTTTGTTCTGTGCAATCATTCCAGGTCAGTTTTCATAAGAGTACAACAGAATGTTCTGTTCTCTCAGAGGTCCTTCTTGGGTCAAAGTGTGGTTTTCCACTTCATGCTCCCATCTGCTGTGGAAAATGTACTCCATGACACGGTCATGAAGTTCTCCATTCCTTTGGATGTTAATTCATTATTTCTTTAGTCATTAAACATGGAAATATATGGTTTATTGTCTAGATTTTTTCCACTGTGGTCAGATACATTTTTACTAGCATGTCACTCTTCTGTGAAGAGCTGCCAGGTTTAATGTTAATAATTTTTCGTTCTTTTCTCAAACTTTGTGCTTTCAAATGTTCATTGCAGTCATTCACTAATTATAATTTTCATGGTAATATTACTTTTCTATCACAGGTAACTATGTCTTTGAGATGATATCCCTTAAAACAGATGCCATAGTCCATAAATGGAAAAGACTTATTGGTGTTTCTTATTGTTTCAATTGGCTGGATTATATAACTCGTATTGATTTGCTACAACATTTGTACTATAACAGGATATTTCGCTTGTGAAGTTTAATTATTTTTAATTTAAGAAATTTGAGACAAAAATTAAATCTATAAAACAATTATTAGTATTTATGTTTGGAAAGTGATCAATATTTCAAGCAGTTAAAGTATATAAAACTTAAAGCAAGTTTATATTTTTAATGATACTTACGTTTTAAAAATATAATTCATGTACTTGCAAATGAATATAGTTTATGAATTCATGGAACATTACTTTTGGAAGCTCTCTGATAAATATGAAATATGGTAAGCATTTCAAAATACATAATTTGACATCAGTTTACAATATTATTTTGTAAATGGGAATTAACACCTTTAGAAGTAAACTATATGTTTTATTTGGGTAAATGGCATTTTTCATTACAAAAACTTTTGTTTAATGTGATATATTTACCCCCTTCTTTTGTTTCAGGGATTAGCATGCAAATATTGTCAGGCTTGAGTTGTCTTTATGGGGTTTACAGACATGATTATGTGGTAAAAGGAAAGACTAAGGTACTGGATAGTCCTGAAAATAGTGAACAAGCAGAAGAAACAGAACATTAATTTCAAACTGATTTCTTCATTGGGTAAGGATTGCTTGCTTTTCCTTTGTCAATGGAATATCATTGATAATTTTAAAACAATAATTGTGAATAGTTACATTTAAAATATGTTTCTTTTATCACACGATTTTTATTTGGTATGTGAAACTACTGTTTTTATTAAGATAATTGTTAAGATAATTGGAGTATAGCTAATTGTTTTTCAATAATGCTATAAATTAGAAATTTCCCCATAGATTATATAATGAAGTTTAACTTAGATTTGAATTAAATTTCAAAGTACATTATTGTAGCTTTTTGGAGACAAAATTATATTCATTGGTGATTTGATATAGATTTTTAAAGAAACTTTGCACTATCCGTGTTTTGCTGTTTTGTACTTTAGAAGGCATGAAATATAAAGTCTATACATATCTCTACTTTTTACTTCCACCTGGATTTTTATTAAAAATACCCAATCACTCGTGTTAATTGTCCATTTTTCCTTTATTCTCATATTTACATTTAATCACAGATTATATTTAATCACAAATATTTCTTGTGAAGGAACATTTATACTCGTCAAGAGAATAGGTATCAATGTTTGAAATTGCCCTGAGTTAAAACTTGCATCTAAAGAAATTTTAATTATTCACATATTATTCACATTTTTGTTATATTTTTCAAGTACTATATCTGATTTTCTATAGCAAGAACTCATCTGCTGTTTCATTCTCTGGGAGAACTGACAATCTTGGATGGAAATGAATTCTTGTATTGGAGGGTAGCTCTGTCCATAGCCACAGCACTCAGGAGGAAGTGTGAAGCAGGAAATATCCATTGTATTCACATTCTTCACATAAAACAGAACATGAACATTTATATAGTTGTCTTAGATATAGTTTTATTGCTGTGAAAACATACCACGACCTCGGCAACTTTTTTTTTCTTTTGTATTGGATATTTTTTATTTAATTACATTTGAAATGTTATCACTTTTCCCAGTTTCTCCACTGGAAACCTGTAACTCATCTTTTCTCTCCCTACTTATATGAAGGTACTCATCTATACACAAAACCACTTCTATGTCCCTGCTATGGTGTTCCCCTACACTGGGGCATTGAGCCTTCCCAGTACCAAGGGCCTCTCTTTCCACTGATGTCCAACAAGGTCATGTGCTAAATATATGACTGGAGCCATCGGTTCCTCCATGTGTACTATTTTGTTGGTGGTTTAGTCCCTTGGGGGCTGGCTTACAGTTTCAGAGTTTGTCCATTTTCATCAAGGCAGGAGCATGGCAGCCTCCAGGCAGATGTGGGGTTTGCAGAGCTAAGAAGTTTATATCTTCACCCAAAGGCATATAGGAGTAGATTGGCTTCCAGGTAGTTAGGACAAGGTTATTAAAACCCACATCCACAGTGAAAATACTACTCCAACAAGGTCATCCTAATAGTGCCACTCCTCGCCAATCATGTTCGCCACTCCTCGACAATCATGTTCATACCATCACACTAGTTTTATGTAGAAACTGACTAACTCTTTTTGGTTTAAATTTGTAGGATTGGACAATCTGTGATGTTCTGAGTTCTAAGGACTGCAGTCTATTCTTAGAAGCTTTCATAAGATGTGGGCTATGCTATAATTTCAGAAGAGAAAAAGAACATTAAAATATCTATGTGGATCTTTACTTTCATAATAAAAATACTCATATGAAACACTTTTAATCATGTCTTATGTATCAGTACTTTTTCTTAGTTTTATTGAGGGGACAGTGTGTGTTCTTGGCATAGGTCATACCTGAGCAGTTCTCGGGAGTTAGTTCTCTCATAGCATCTTGTGGGTTATTGGCAATGAGCTAAGGTTTTCATCTCTATGGGCAAACACCCTTACCCACTAAGCCATTTGCTAGCTCTGGAATAGGATTTTAAAATATTTTTCTATATAAGTAATATAGATTCTATTAAGAACTAGTTCCAAATTTTTAAGTTATAATTGTTGAAATATTCTTGAATCTACTGGGGGCCATTACTATCCACTGGTTATGGTCTCTACAGGTTCTATCTTCCTTGTGTTGGGTATTTTGGCTAATGTCCTCCCTGTTAGGTCCTATGAACCTCTTAGGTCCCTGGCATCTGGGACTTTCTGCTGGCTACCTCCAGATTTCTTGCTCTCACTGCTACACACCTAATTTCAAATTCCTGACCCTTTGTACTTCTCTTCTATCCCCTCCCATATCTGACCTGTCCCCCATTTTTCTCTAACTAACGTTTCTCCCTCTCAGATACCTCTCTCCCTCTTCTTCGCAGAGAGTATTCTCTTCCTCCTACTGCGTAGGACTGCTGAATCCATTAGTTTGGTATGATCTTTCTTCTTGGGTTTCATATGGCCTGTGAATTGTATCATGGGTTTTCTAAGCTTCTTTTTATCTAATATCCACTTATCATTTACTACATACTTTGTGTGTTCTTTTAGTACCTAAGAATTTCATGAAGTCATTGTTTTTAAAAGCTGAGAAGTACTCCATTTTGTAAATTTACCACTTTTTCTGAATCCATTCCTCTGTTGAGTGACATCTGGGTTGTTTACAGTTTCTGGCTCTTATAAATAAGGCTGCTATGAACATAATGCAGCATGTGTCTTTGTTATATGTATCAGCATCTTTTGGTTATCTGCCCAGGAGTGGTTCATTTGGGTTGTCAGATAATCTATGTCCAGTTGTCTGAGGAACTGTCAGACTGATTTCCAGAATGGTTGTACCATCTTGCAATCCCACTATCAATTCTACCTCATCTACATCCTTGTCAGCATTTGCTAACCTGAGTTCTTGATCTTAGTCATTCTGATTGGTATGAAGTGGAATCTTAGTGTTGTTTTGATTTGCATTTTCCTGATGACTAAAGATGTTGAATATTTCTTTTTTTTTAATATGTATGTATGTATGTATGTATGTATGTATGTATGTATGTATTTTTTTTGTATTTATTTATTTTAAACTCCAGATTTTATTCCCCATCAGGTCGACATCCCATAGCTCCTCCCTGCCCCCTGTCTTCAACAGAATGTCTTCTCCCTCAACCTCCCCCACCACAAGACCTCTAAACTCCCTGGAGCCTCCAGTTTCTTGAGAGTTAGGTGCATCTTCTCTGACTAAACCCAGATCAAGCAGTCCTCTATAAATGTGGTGGGAGCCTCATATCAGCTGGTATATGTTGCCTGGTTGGTGTTCATGTATCTAAGAGATCTCTGGGGTCTATGTTAGTTAATTAAGACTGCTAGTTCTCCTACAGTGTCACCATCCTCCTCAGATTCTTCCAGCTTTTTCCTAATTTCACCACAGAGGTCTGCAGCCTCTATCCATTGGTTGGGTACAAATATCTGCATCTGACTCTTTAAGCTGCTTGTTGAGTCTTTTGTAGAGCAGTTATGATAGATCCCTTTTGGTGAGTTCTCCATAGCCTCCATAATAGTGTCAAGTCTTGGGTCCTCCCCTTGAGTTGCAGTCTACTTTGGGCCTGTTGCTGGACCTTCTTGTCTTCAAGATCCTCTTTATTTCCATACCTGCAGTTCTTTCAGATAGGAACAATTATGAGACAGTGTGGGGAGCCGCACGCTCAAACTGCCCGGCGCTCCCCGGAATGGGTTACCTAGGAACCGGTCGCCTGAAAACGTAAACAAACTCAGTGCGCAGGCGTGGTGACGAAACCGCCCACCGCGATTCCCGAGTTCGCGATCCTGCCGGTCTTCTAGATACGTAAGCAAGTTCAAGTGCGTGTGCGTTTCGGCAGCCACAAGTCATATCGGGGCATATCTTAAGGCAGCCAGCCAACCCAAGCGTCATATGTCACACTGAGGTAATCTTGAACAAGGTATTTCTGGGGACGCTCTCCCACGCTCTCTCTCTTTCTCCACGTGGATTCAATAAAGGAATACTCGCAGAAGGACTCTGGCCCCCACTATTTTCTCTCTTGCAGACAAGCGGGAAAATTGGGTTATTCACAAGACAGAATTTTGACTGTGGGATGGCAGCCACATCTCTCACTTAATGCCCTGTCTTTATGCTGGAGGTGGTCTCTACAAGTTCCTTCTCATCAATGTAGGGCATTTCATCTAAGGTCCTTCTCTTTGAGTCCTGAGAGTCTCTCATCTCTCAGGTCTCTGGTACATTCTGGAAAGTTCCACAAACCTCCTACCTCCCGAAGTTGCATGTTTCACTTTTTTCTGCTAGCTCTCAGGGAATTCCGTCATTTTCCCCCACCCACAATACTGTCTTTAAATGCTTCTTAGCCATTTGAGATTCCTGAGTTGAAAATTCTCTGTTTAGCTCTGTGACCCATTTTTAATAGGTTTATTTGTTTCTCTGGAGTCTATCTTCTTGAGTTATTTATATATTTTGGATATTACTCCTCTGTCAGATGTAGGGTTTGTAAAGATCTCTGGTTTGCTTTTTTTTGTTGTTGTTGTTGACAGTGTCCTTCACCTTACAGAAGCTTTTCAATTTTATGAAGTCCCTTTTGTCAATTCTTGATCTTAGAGCATAAGCCATTTGTGTTCTATTCAGTAATTGTTCCCCTATGCTCCTGTGTTCGAGGCTCTTCCTCACTTTTCTTCTATTAGTTCCATTGTATTTGCTTTTATGTGGAGGTCATTGATGTACTTGGACTTGAGGTTTGTACAAAGAGATAAGAATGGATCAATTTGCATTCTTCTACATGCTTATCTCCAGTTGAATCAGCACCATTTGTTGAAAAAACTGTATTATTTTCCACTGGATGGTTTTGGCACCTTTTTCAAAGATCTAGTGATCATAGGTGTATGGGCTTATTTCTGGATCTTAATTCTATTCCATTGATCTACCTGTCTCTCTCTGTACCAATACCATGTGGTTTTTTTTCCTTTTTTTTTAAAAATCACTATTGCTCTTGATGGTGATTCCCACAGAAATTCTTTTATTCTTGAGAATGGTTTTTGATATCCTGGGGGTTTTGTTATTCCTGATAGATTTGAGAATTCTTTCTATCTCTGAAGAATTGAGTTGGAATTTTGATGGAGATCGCATTGAATCTGTGGATTGCTTTTGGTAAGATGGCCGGTTTTAGTATGTTAATCCAGCTGATCCATGAGCATGGAAGATATTTCCATCTTCTGAAATCTTCAATTTATTTTTTCAGATACTTGAAGTTCTTGTCATACAGATCTTTCACTTTTTTTGGTTAGCATCATACCAAGATGTTTCATGTAATTTGTGATACCCACATACAAATTATTAATGCAGACTTGCTCCTGTCAAAAGGAAATGCAGGGACAAAGAGTAAAGCAGAAACTGAAGGAAAGGTCTTCCAGAAACTGTCTCACTTAGGGATACATCCCATCTGTGAACACCAAATCCAGATTTTTATAAACTCAACATCTAATAACATACTATTATTCAAAATACATAAGCAATTCAAACAATTAGATATAAAAACCAAAATAATCCAATTTAAAAATGGAGTACAGATCTAAACCAACTATTTTCAATAAAGAAATAACAAATGATTATGATACATAAAAAGAAATGTTTAGCATCCTTAGCCATCAGGGAAATGCATATCAAAACAACCCTGAAATTTCATCTATCAGAATCACTAAAATTAATAATACACAGTGATGCTCCATCCTACCACCAGAAAAATTGCTCAAATATGTTCACAGTGGTTTTATTCATAACAGCCAGAAACTGTAACTAACCTAGATGGTGCTCAACAGAATAAAGAATATGTGGCACTAATATCAATACTCTTCAAACTACTCCACAAAATAGAAACAGAAGGAAAATTATGTAATTCACTTATGAAGCCACAATTATGATGATACCAGAACCACAAAAAGGCCCAACAAAGAGTACTTCAGTTCAATTTCCCTCATGAATATCGACGCAAAAATACTCAATAAAATTCTCTCAGACCAAATCCAAGAACACTTCAAAATGATCATTCATCATGATCAAATAGGCTTCATTCCAGAGATGCAGGGATGGTTAAATATATGAAAATCCATCAATATAATACACTACATAAACAAACCCAAACAAAACAAAACACATGATCATTTCATTGGATGCTGAAAAAGTATTTAATAAAATATAATATCCCTTCATGTTAAAAGTTTTGGACAGATCAGGAATTCAAAGAAACATACCTAGATATAGTAAAAGACAATATACAGCAAAGCAGTAGCTAACATCCAACTAAATGGAGAGAAACTTGAAACAATCCCACTAAAATCAGTGACTAGACAAGGCTGCCACTCTCTCTCCCTATGTATTCAATATAGTACTTGAAGTTCTAGCTAGAGCAATTAGACAACAAAAGGAGGTCAAAGGGATGCAAATTTGAAAGGAAGAAATCAAACTATCGCTATTTGCAGATGATATGATAGGATATATAAGTGACCCAAAAATACTACCAGAGAACTCCTAAACTTGATAAAAAAAAATCTTCAGCAAAGTGGCTGGATATAAAATTAATTCAAACAAATCAGTAGCTTTCCTATACTCAAAGGATAAATGGGCTGAGAAAGAAATTAGGGAAATGACACCCTTCACAATAGTCCCAAAGAATATAAAATATATTTCTAGAATTCTAACCAAACAAGTGAAAGGTCTGTAAGACAAGAACTTCAAGACTCTGAAAAAAGAAATTGAGGAAGACCTCAGAAGATGGAAAGATCTCCTATGCTAATGGATTGGCAGGATTAATATTGTAAAAATTAACATCTTGTTAAAAGAAATCCCCATCAAAATTCCAACTCAATTCTTCATAGAGTTAGAAAGAGCAAAAATCTTTTAGAATAATAAAAAACCCAGGATATTAAAAACTGTTATCAACAATAAAAGAACATCTGGGGGAATTACCATCTATGATCTCAAGTTGTACTACAGAGAAATAGTGATAAAAACTTCATGATATTGGCAAAGAGAGATGCAGGTAGATCAATAGAATATAATTAAAGACCCAGGTTATTTTCTGTAAACCAACTTTGTAGTCCTTTTGCTAAGAAAAACACCAACAGAGCTCTTTGATTGGAAAGGGCCTGTCTAGATCCTTCACCCCCACTTCTTGTCAAGAATTTCTCAACATGTGGGTGGCAATACCTTTGGAGTTTAATGACCTGTTCATGTCAGTTATCTCACAACCAGATATTTACAATTAATAAAAGAAGCAAAATTTACTAATTTTGTAGTTGAGTGTCACCAAAATATGAGGTACTTTATTATAGGTTCACAGCATTAGGAAGATTGAGAACCACTATTCTAGTCTTTTTTTTTTTTTTCAAAAGATGATACTCTGTGGGCTACTGGAAAACCAAACTGGGACACAACCCTGCGTAGAATTCAACCTTCAATACTATCATCATTGTCCTTGGGCAATGATGGTGCAGAACTAATGGTAGGTAACCAATGTTTTGTTTAACTTGAGGCACATGCCAGGAGAGGGAGCCCATGGCATGCCCCAATTGGATGCCCAAGACCTGGACATGAGATAGCCCAGAGACCTAGGTAGAACCAAATTACTTCCCAAGAAAAACCAAAAGATTCCTAATGATATTATGCTATACTCATAGTTTGGTTGTTTTGTCCAGTTGTCATTAGAGAGACCCCCTCTATCAGTAGATAGGAGTAGTTCAGAGAACCTCAGCCAGATATTCTGTGTGTGTGTGTGTGTGTGTGTGTGTGTGTGTGTGTGTGTTTGTGAGACAGAGAAAGAGAGAGAGAGAGAGAGAGAGAGAGAGAGAGAGAGAGAGAGAGAGAGACTAACTAAGAGGACTGACTCATTAGTTCCCCTCCACTGGGATATAGGAAACACTGCAGTAGAGGGAGAGATTAAATTACAGGAGTCTGAGGGGATGGAAGATATCAAGATAACTTGGACACTGAATCACCTTGCAGGCTTGTATGGTTTCTTTCTTTTTTTTAAAATTATACTTATTATTTATTTATTTATTATTAGAGAATTTCTTCATTTACATTTCAAGTGTTATCCCATGAGTCCCCTATACCCTCCCCCTGTCCTGCTTCTCTACCCACCCACTCCCACTACTTGGCCCTGGCATTCCCCTGTACTGGGGCATATGAACATTGCTAGACAAAGGGCCTTTCTTCCCCAATAATGGCCAACTAGGCCATCTTCTAATACATATGCAGCTAGAGACATGAGCTCTGGGGGTTCTGATTAGTTCATATTGTTGTTCCATCTATAGGGTTGCAGACCCCTACAGCTCTTGGATACTCTCTCTAGCTCCTACATTGGGGACCCTGTGTTCTGCCCTATAAATGATTGTGAGCATCCACTTCTATATTTGTTAGGGACTGAAAAAGCCTCACAGGAAAAGGCTATATCAGGGTCCTTTCAGCAATATCATGCTGGCATATGCAGTAGTGTCTGCAATTGGTGGCTGATTGTGTGATGGACCACCCGGGTGGGGAACTCTCTGGATGGTCCATCCTTTCATTTTAGCTCCAAACTTTGTCTCTGAACCTCCTTACATGTATATTTTAATCCCTATTCTAGGGAGGAATGAAATATCCACGCATTGGTCTTTATTGATTTTCTTGTGTTTTGGAAATTGTTCCTGGGGAATTCTAGATTTATGGGCTAATATCCGCTTATCAGTGAGTGCATATTAAGTGACTTCTTTTGTGATTGGGTTATCTCACTTAGAATGATATCCTCCAGATACATCCATTTGCTCAAGAATTTCATAAATTCATTGTTTTTAATAGCTGAGTAGTACTCCATTGTGTAAATGTACCACATTTTCTGTATCCATTCCTCTGTTGAGGGACATCTGGGTTCTTTCCAGCTTCTGACTATTATAAATAAGGCTGCTATGAACATAGTGGAGCATGTGTCATTGTTACCAGTTGGAACATCTCTGGGTATATGCCCAGTAGAGGTATTGCTGGATCTTTCGGTAGTACTATATCCAGTTTTCTGAGAAAGCACCAGACTGATTTCCAGAGTGGTTGTACCAGCTTGCAATCCCACCAGCAATGAAGGAGTGTTCCTCTTTCTCCACATCGTCACCAGCATCTGCTGTCACCTGACGTTTTTATCTTAGCCATTCTGACTGGTGTGAGGTGGAATCTCAGTGTTGTTTTGATTTGCATTTCTCTGATGATTAAGGATTTCAAACATTTTTAAGGTGCTTCTCAGCCCTTTGGCATTCTTCAGTTGAGAATTCTTTGTTTAGCTCTGTACCCCATTTTTAATGGGGTTATTTAAATTTCTGGAGTTCAGCTTCTTGAGCTTTTTGTAAATATTAGATATTAGCCTCCTATCAAATTTAGGATTGGTAAAATTTCTTTCCCAATCCATTGGTGGCCTTTTTGTCTTAATGACAGTATCTTTTGCTCTACAGAAGCTTTGTAATTTTATAAGGTCCCATTTGTCCATTTGTGATCTTACAGCACAGGCCATTGGTGTTCTGTTTAGGAATTTTACCCCTGTGCCCATGTCTTCAAGGGTTTTCCCCACTTTCTCCCCTATGAATTTCAGTGTCTCTGGTTTAATGTGGGGGTCTTTGATTCACTTAGACTTGAGCTTTGTACAAGGAGAAAAGAATAGATCAATTCGTATTCTTCTACATGTTGACTGCCAGTTGTGCCAGCACCATTTGTTGAAAATGCTGTCTTTTTTCCACTGGATAGTTTTAGCTCCCTTGTCAAAGATAAGGTGACCAAAGGTGTGTGGGTTCATTTCTGTGTCTTCCATTCTATTCTATTGGTCTACCTGTCTGTTGTTATACTAGTACCATGCAGTTTTTATCACAATTGCTCTGTAGTACAGCTTGAGGTCAGGTATGGTGATTCCACCAGAGGTTCTTTTATTGTTGAGGATAGTTCCTAGGTTTTTTATTATTCCAGATGAATTTGCAAATTGCCCTTTCTATCTCAGAAAGAATTGAGTTGGTATTTTAATGGGGATTGCATTGAATCTGTAGATTGCTTTCAGCAGGATAGCCATTTTGACTATATTAATCCTGCCAATTCATGAACATGGGAAATCTTTCCATCTTCTAAGATCTTCTTCAATCTTTCTTCAGAGACTTGAAGTTCTTGTCATACAGATTTTTCACTTATTTCGTTAAAGTCACACCAAGGTGTTTTATATTATTTGTGACTATTGTGAAGGTTGTTGATTCCCTAATTTCTTTCTCATCCTGTTTATCTTTTGTGTATAGAAAGGCCACTGATTTGTTTGAGTTAATTTTATATCCAGCTACTGCACTGAAGCTGTTTATCAGGTTTATGAGTTCTCTGGTGGAATTTTTAGGATCAATTATATATACTATCATATCATCTGCAAATAGTGATATTTTGACTTCTTCCTTTGCAGTTTATTTCCCCTTGATCTCCTTTTGTTGCCGAATTGCTCTGGCTAGGGCTTCAAGTACTATATTGAATAGGTAGGGAGAAAGTGGGCAGCCTTGTCTAGTCCCTGATTTTAGTGGGATTGCTTCCAGCTTCTCTCCATTTACTTTGATGTTTGCTACTGGTTTGTTGTATATTGCTTTTATTATGTTTAGGTATGGGCCTTGAATTCCTGATCTTTCCATGACTTTTATCATGAATGGGTGCTGGATTTTGTCAAATGCTTTCTCAGCATCTAAGGAGATGATCATGTGATTTTTGTCTTTGAGTTTGTTTATATAGTGGATTACGTTGATGGATTTCCATATATTAAACCATCCCTGCATCCCTGGGAAGAAGCCTACTTGGTCATGATGGGTGATCTTTTTGATGTGTTCTTGGATTCAGTTTGTGAGGATTTTATTGAGTATTTTTGCATCGATATTCATAAGGGATATTGGTCTAAAGTTCTCTTTCTTTGTTGGATCTTTTTTGTGGTTTAGGTTTCAGAATAATTGTGGCTTCATAGAAAGAATTGGGTAGAGTACCTTCTATTTCTATTTTGTGTAATAGTTTGAGGAGTGTTGGAATTAGGTCTTCTTTGAAGGTCTGATAGAACTCTGCACTAAACCCATCTGGTCCTGGCCTTTTTTTGGTTGGGAGACTATTAATGACTGCTTCTATTTCTTTAGGGGAAATGGGACTGTTAAGATTGTTAATCTGATCCTGATTTAACTTTGGTCCCTCGTATCTGTCTAAGAAGTTGCCCATTTCATCCAGGTTTTCTAGTTTTGTTGAGTATAGGCTTTTGTAATAGGATCTGATGATGTTTTGGATTTCCTCAGGATCAGTTGTTATGTCTCCTTTTTCATTTCTGATTTTGTTAGTTCGGATACTGTCCCTCTGCCCTCTAGTTAGTCTGGCTAAGGGTTTATCTATCTTGTTGATTTTCTCAAAGAACCAGCTCCTGGTTTGGTTGATTCTTTAAATAGTTCTTTTTGTTTCCACTTGGTTGATTTCAGCTCTGAGTTTGATTATTTTCTGCAGTCTACTCCTCTTGGGTGAATTTGCTTCCTTTCGTTCTAGAGTTTCTAAATGTTCTGTCAGACTGTTAGTATATGCTCTCTCTAGTTTCTTTTCGGAGGCACTCAAGGCTATGAGTTTTCCTCTTAGGACTGCTTTGTGTCCCATAAGTTTGGGTACGTTGTGGCTTCATTTTCATTAAACTCTAAAAAGTCTTTAATTTCTTTCTTTATTTCTTCCTTGACCAAGGTATCATTGAGTAGAATGTTGTTCAGTTTCCACATGAATGTTCGCTTTCTATTATTTCTGCTGTTATTGAAGATCAGCCTTAGTCCGTGGTGATCTGTATGGTTTCAAAGAGACTGAAGTGGCAAGCACAGGGCCTGCATGAGTCTACACCAGGTCCTCTGTGCATATGTTATGGCCTAGCTAGCTTGGTATTTTCTTATGACTAATAACAGTGGGAGGGGTGTGTCTCTGACAATTTTTCTTAGTCCAGGGAATCTTTTCTTCCACATAGGTTCCCTTGTCCAGCCTCAATATGCGAGCTTTTGCCTTTTTTTTTTCCTTTTTTTTTTCAACTTTTATTAGATATTTTCTTCATTTACATTTCAAGTGTTATCCAGAAAGTTCCCTATACCCTCCCCTCTCTCGGCCCTGCTCCCCTACCCATCCGCTCCCAACCCTTGGCCCCGGCGTTCCCCTGTATTGGGGCATATAAAGTCTGCATAACCAAGGGGCCTCTCTTCCCACTGATGGCCAACTAGGCCATCCTCTTCTATATATGCAGCTAGAGACACGAGCCCAGGGGGTACTAGTTAGTTCATGGTTATTCTTCCACCTATAGGGTT